>JANDKE010000627.1:0-22181 GCA_027627275.1 Coprinellus aureogranulatus | reverse complement strand
TTTGAAAAAAAGCTGAGCAATAGTAGCCTGAGCTTGACAGAGCTGAGCATAAACCTGTGGGAGCTGAGCTGAGCTCGGGTTCCTTACTCATCATCCTAATGAGAAAAAGTCAAAAAATCTCATTGAGCTCAGCTCTGAAAGCTGAGCTCATGCAGCCAGCTCAGCTCTACCTGTCACAGCCTGTCACACTGATTGTTGTGATGTCACTGATGGTGATTGACTATTTGATTGCATCAAATAGTCACATCAATATATGATGTGACTGATGTGACAGTCACACTAGAGCTCAGCTCAATCAGCCCAGCTCAGCTCTTTTGCTCAGCTCAGCTACTTNATAAAAAATATTTTAAAATCTTTCAAGTCTAGAGCTGAGCTCTACCAAGGTCAACTCAGCTGTAGCTGAGCCCAGCTAAAGTAACCACTCAGCTCAGCTCTGAGAGTTGGCCCCCCTTCAGCCAAGCTCAGCTAAGCTGAGCTGTGCTTGGAATTTGGGTACTAAAGCTGAGCTAAAATTGTGAGCTGAGCTTTTTAAGCTGAGCTGGCCAAAATATGGCTGAGCTCGCAGGAGCTCAGCTTGAGCTGGCCTGACATTAAGTCGGAGAGCTTGAGGAGCTGAGTCCGACTTAATGTCAGCCAGCTCATGTGACCTAGGTGCATCCACTGGTTGCTTCACGATTCGCTACGGGGCAGGAGCTTCGAAACTCAGATTACGCAACAAAAGGATGGAACTATGGTCGATCAGGCCTTTTTCGATATATAAATCCTCACGGGAGATTGACAAATTGGTTTGAACCTCCGTCAGGCGAGAGCACGTAGCCGGACCTTGTTGAGTCGAACTCCAGCGGTCCAATTATTCAATGGGGACATCCGAATCAACTTCACACTGGGCATCTTGGTGAGTTATCGTGACCGCTTTCGAATATATCATTCACGCGTCAGATGTTTACAGTCTCCGCCTCCGCTATTCGGGGAACTACAGGAGACCAACGGTCAGGCTATGTATTGAGCCAAGTCCTCTGTTCGCCTTGGCACCTCTGCAATACGCCGCGCACTGAGCTACCCCGGGGAGCCTGCACGGTCCTTCGGAGTTAATTCACACAAGACTATAAAACGCAAAGCTTGAAGCTGAACATTGCTACTGCATCGTTTCCTCGGTTCTACCGTCCACTTTGACGCCCATCATCAACCCTTTCCAGATGTTACACAGGAGCGCTTTGTCTGTTGACCGGCACATTGGTGAGTTCACGTATTCGCTGAAACTGACGTGCGCTTGTTGACCTCAGCATCGACCAGTAACGGTGTTCAACCGTGGATTCGACCAACACCTGCAGATTATCGGCTTTGATCTGCAGGTGGAAGACTTCCCCGACACTGCCTTACTATGCGCTCTGGTCAACAGCCATTGCGGCGTTACCGAGGGAGAATTTAGGCGCATCATGCGGCGTTGCAACATTTGTGAAGCCGTATGCTTTAAAGGGAGGCGGGAATTTCACAGTTGTTGCGACACAAGACCTCGACTTTGGCAGGGAGAACCGGGGCAACTCCTTGCGTATCTCTTATCAAGCGTAGGAAATCCGGGGTTGAGTCGATCCGACCTTCGTCGGCTTTTTGTCGGTTGCGGGTCATGTCACAACATATGTACGGGCCGCACATTTGGCCTTCACATATGCCCTACCTCCGCTTCAGCCTGACCCTCGGTTTTACGTTCCTCAACGCTGCTGTTCCCTCCTAACGGCTCTTTGTATCATCGGCATCGCTAACTGTAGCCGCTCCTACAATACACGTATTATTGTCTTGATCTCCAATCGAACGCTCCCGACTTCGTTTTCCCATTCATATGAGATCCTATTCCTGAAGGCAGGAACATTGCAAACGGAAGAGACGCTGTATCAGATTCAGGTGCCGACAACCAAACATTGCGCAAACAGTGGACCGCTCTTGATCCGAGTCTGATGAGGGCCGACTCAAACCCTTGCTTCTCCCGCCCTTGTAACGCCCTGAAGGCCGGGTACTCTATGGAAAGATGATGAGGTATCATCGCTTTCTCGACTCGTCTCATTCTCTGGCCTTGCAGGTGGCTTTGGCAAGGGCCCGATTCTCATACAATGGAACTTGCAGATCATCGACCCCTAGGCTGCAAGCTATGGGTATTGAAACTGTGCTGCATGCATCTACCATTCGACTCAAATTCGACTGTACGGTCACGACGACGGCTATGACCAACGTGATAAGGAGCAAGCGGGGGTTGAGCTTCGTGACTTGAACCACCGATGCCCACATTGAATCCGGACCACCGATATCTACCCTTGTGCATGGTCGCTCGGACTCGCTCCTGGGACGGAATAACTTCGCGGAATGGGCAAGCCCCCGAATCTCCATAAATATCTCCTCGAGATTAGACGAGTCCGGCACGGCGACCATGGACCCATCCAGAGAAGAATGGTCCCAGAAGTGTGCCTGTGGCAAGCGCTTTTTCCAGCCCAACAGCTACACCCACCATATCCAAGGATGCGCCTCATACAAGAAGGGTGTAGGCTCGAGCTTGGAAGGCGCACGAGCACGATGGGCAGCAAAGGCAGCCCGACCAAAGAAAGGAACAGAAGCCATAAGCGCCTGGTATGGTCAAAGAGACTTGGACGTCGATCATGACATCTCGCGCCCAGTCGCGGGACCTTCTACGCCGATCGTAGAGTTGCGGCGAGCGGAAACTGTCAGCACCAGTCCCCTTTCCTACTCCGTGTAACCTTGTTTACCGCCTTACCGTAGCCTCCACCTGAACAATCTGGTCGCGGGTTTCGAGTGATAAAGCCAGTGGAACGCTACGGAGCAGACTTTGAAGCCACTTCGACTATGCTCTTCCATTTTGTCCCGGAATCTCCTTCATCCACTACTGCCGGTACCTCTGCCGTCCCCACTCGTCCTTCCGGATTGCCCATAGACAACTCCATTCCGGTGGACGTCAAAAAGCGTCAATCTATCTTGGATGAAGACACCTGGAAAAGCACTCGGACGAGCCCCTTTGGTCTCTGGAAACGGTATTGGACACTAGAAGATCGACCCCATAACCCGGAGTCCCATATTTCCTCCCTCGACCTTATCGACGACGGCGAGCCTGAAGATGAATCTATCATAAAGAGCTCGGGTGGCAAGACGACCAAGCAGAGTCACACCAATCGTTATCACCCTTTCCCCAATCTGAGCTCCTACCTCTTGGGGCAGTGGTTCTGGAGCGAAGAGCAGAAGAGCAGAGAATCCCTCTATCTACTCATCGACATCCTGACTAGCGAGGGTTTCAAACCCGAGGATCTACTCTTCACGAACTGGACCAGTATCAGTGCATCATTGGCATCTTCTGAGTTCGAAGAGTCCACCAGCGAAGGCATGTGGGTCGAAGACGGAGAATCCTGGCAGACTTCGCCTGTGACTATCGATGTTCCGTTTAACAGTACCTCCTCAAACCCCGGCTCTTTCCCCTTCACAATTGAAGGCTTTCGATTTCGGCCCTTGATTTCAGTTGTCCGGGCGAAACTCCAAGACTCCGGCCATTCTGAACAGTTCCACTTCGTTCCTTACGACCTCCGGTGGCTATCCCACGATTGCACGTCCGACACGCGAATCTACGGAGAGATGTACCATTCGCAAGCATTCCTAGATGCTTATCGAGAGGTTCAGGTGAGCTTTCACCTTCTCAGAGTGCAACTGACTTCCGTAGCCCTTGCCTTTTCAGTCACTCCCCCCCGAACCGAGCGAAGATCACCTCCCCCGTTACGTCGTTGGCCTGATGTTTGCTTCTGATCAGACGATGCTCGCGTCTTTCGGAGACGCCAAGCTGTGGCCCGTCTACATGCTATACGGAAATGAGTCCAAGCACCGCAGATCTAGGGTGTCTCTGGGATTGTTTGAAGAGATCGCCTACTTTCGTACGGTCAGTCACTGATGGATATTTCGCGTTCAGCGCTTGAGGCTAACGCTGAGATTGTGTAGCTCCCTGACGATTTCACCGATTGGTACTTGAATCGTTCAGGGAAAAAGACTGTGAGTCGCACCCTGGCCACGCACCTTCACCGAGAACTGTTCCAGCAACAGTGGAAAATCCTTCTGGACGATGAGTTTGTGCGAGCTTACCGCCACGGTATGGTCATCGACTGCTTCGACGGCGTCCGCCGTCGGTTTTACCCACGTATCATGACTTACAGCGCAGACTATCCAGAGAGGAAAGTATGGCATGGGAGTATACTTGATTAGTATTCTGAACGCCTCCGCAGAACCGTGGTCGTCAGTATCCGGTCCATGGGGCAGCTTCCCTGCTGCAAGTGCCTCATTTCACAGGGCGACATACCAGCGCTCGGGCAACCTAGCGACCGCCACCTCCGAGAAGCCAGGCAGCGTAGCGACGACTTGGAACGCCAGGCGAAGGTCGACAAAGCGCGTGAGATGATCTATGGCCGAAAACACCTTGCTGTCAATTCGAAACCGGTGGAAGCGATCCTCAAACCCACGTCGCTCGTCCCAACCAAGGTGAGCATGTCATCAGTTGCACGCAGGCATCAGTTATGACCCTCGTCCCCAGAATGCATTCTCCGAGCGCCTTTTTCCTGATGGTTTTGACATGCATGGCATGGTGGTCGTAGATATCCTGCACGAAGTGGAAATAGGAGTCTGGAAGAGTTTATTTATACACCTGCTCCGAATACTTGAAGCGGAGAACCCTGCACTAGTGAACATCCTAGATCAACGGTGGGGTGACGTTGCTTGAAATTTGTTGAACCGTCTCTGATTATCTTTATTAGGTACCGCCAAGTTCCTACCTTTGGAAAGGATACCATTCGCCGATTCTCCAGCAGCGTGTCTCTCCAGAAACAGCTAGCCGCAAGGAACTACGAGGACATGTTACAGGTCTGTATCATTCATCCCTTCGGTTCCGAGAGCATAAGGTTTAATCGGGGCACGATCGAATACTGCAGTGTGCCGTCCCCGTTTTTGAAGGGCTACTTCCAGCCAATCACGACCTTCGAGTTCACAATCTCCTCTTCACTTTAGGCCACTGGCACGCTTTGGCGAAAATGAGGATGCATACAGACTTTTCTCTACATGTTCTTGATCAATGGACGACTATCCTGGGCGAAGACGCGAGAGCCTTCATCGAGTTGACTTGTACCGAATTCGAAACGCGGGAGCTCAAGAGGGAGTTCGAAGCTCGCAAGCGCGCACAGGCTCGAAGGGCGAAAAAGGCTTCAACATCTGGGAAAGGTGGCTCAGCTACAGAGCCCACACAGTCGAGAGGTAAGCTCAGTTGAAACCGTCTGTGCGGCATAAACTGAATTCGAGCGGCATGTCCTTCGAAGAAGGCTCAGCGATAACGGGCAGCCAAGGTGGTGATCGAGCCTCGACGAAAGCCACCTCGTCTTCTGGACCTGGATCGAAAGCCAAGAAACCTCAGCAATCGAAGAGGGGTTCGACTGCAGAGAAAGACGCAGTCGAGGGAAGCGGGTTGGCCGAGGGAGACGGTATGGACAGAGAAGGCCTCTTGAACTGTGTTTTTGACGAGCCACTTTAGGGCGACAACCACGTACTTGGAACATCAACACGCCGAAGTTCCACGCACTCGGTGATGTGGTCTCATGTATCCGTAGGTTCGGAACGACGGATTCGTATTCGACGCAGCTTGTAAGTATCTCTCAGTTCACTTGTTGGGGATGGACACCATTGATTCCTGCGATAGTCCGAGCGCTTCCATCGCGTTTCCAAAGGTCGCTACAGAAAAACGAATAAAAAAGACGTACATAGGCAATTATCGCGTCTCCAAGCACGTCAAGCTCGACTAAGGAGACTAAGAAGACAGATAGATCCACCAGCGGAGGAGCAAGTTGGCCCTTCTGATACCGTATCCTACAAGCCTGGAAGACGGTGGTACTTTATCGGGAAATCGCAAAACCTCCCAGTTAATTTGGCGCACTTCATCCGGACGCATGCCGATGATTGGGCCACGAAGGCAAGTTCTCAAGTCCCTTGTGATTCCTTGTATCCGACCTGACTTGGAACTAGGGGTTCTTACTGAAGCTGAAGCTTCACCTGATGCCCCGCGTCATCGAAGAACTGCTCCGAGAGTCGAGGATGGACCCAGAGCAATATGGCCGATCGATACCTACCCTCGAAGCATTGTCCCAATCATTCAAAGCGGATGATGCAAATTACCTTCACTTCCACTCGGACCGCATCTATCGTCATCGCATTTTCAAGCTTCGTTTCACAACCTACGACTGCCGCGCAGACCACGATATATTCAATCCCTCCACGTCCAGAAGAGACTTCATGTGCATTCGTGGGGATGCAGCCACAGGAGAAGGTTCTGCTCTGGGAGACAACGACCGCTATCGATACGGAAGGATTCTAGGGGTGTTTCACGCGAACGTCATGTATAGCGGCCCAGGAGCCCTGGATAACAGGAGGAGGAGGTTCGATTTCCTATGGGTCAGGTGGTTCGTGCCTCAAGGGTGTGGCGCCCCTTGGACAGACAAGACGCATGATGTTGTTTCCCTGGCGCGTGCGGGCTCTCCGGACGCTTGCAGCTTCCTGGATCCCGAGGAGGTCCTACGAGCCGCGCACATCATACCTCGATTTTCTGCAGGGCCGTTGTATGAATCGCAAGATGGACCTCGCAACGGGAATACTCCGGTCTTCTCTAGATGTGCCCAGGATCGTTCGGATTGGAAAGAGTATCTCGTCAACCGGTTCGTCAGTCTAGAACTTCTAGTTTCATGCAGAATTGCTCAACCACCTGGCTAGGTTTGTGGACCGGGACATGGTAATGCGTTTCCACGATGGTTTGACCCCAGGACACTCTTCAGTTCCGCATTCGGTTCGGGTTTCTTCCAGTGATAGTCCCATGGAATGGGAAACAGAACCGGGTCTCGATAACGCAATAGTCGATACACACATGACCGATGAAAGCCCGACCGACTCTGAAGATTCCGAATATGACGCCTTACCAGTGGCAGACCACCTTTCTGAGCAGGACGGCGAAGGAGAAGGTGAAGGCGAAGGCGAAGGCGTGGAATCTGACGTTCCGGACCCAGACTCTGATCTTGACAGCGCTGACGTTTTTACCTAGACTTACGCACTCCGGGGTTTTAGGTACAGCCAGTATCCAGGGTAGAGATTGTGAAGCGTATCGAACTACGTCCTCGGTGTGTTCCCGTTTCGACAGATAGCCCATTTGTGGTCCGCAAGTGAATTTGTTGTCAATCGGATGTCTTTCTGAGAAACCTCGGAACCTGACGCGCTCGTTAAAGCACCGTGCTTACCCGTGCGACAACAGCGGGGAGCCTGACCTCTCCACCGCCGACCTCTTCATCCAGCCGAGTTTTACATCGTTTTCCCTCTCCAACAAAGTGCAATGCAAAGAGTCAACGGCTCGCGGAGGCCGGTAGTATCTGAAGGTAATTGTGTCATATAGCCTTCCGTTCATATCGCTGATTTTGGTCCGCGATTCCAGTCATAAGCCAACGCAATCCCAGCTCAGTGACACGAGGCCAGCAGGGCCAGTCTCCAGTGTCTTTTCCATCGATGCTCCGGTCAAGACACCTGGTTGATTTTGAGATTGTGTACATCCGAGCCCACTGGCTGTCCCACAGTTCGTTCACTCCCCGATCTGGATTCGTCGTTCTCTCTACCAAATCTCGTCATCTCGTGGTGAAGGGGGCCCTGCACCGCTCCGCCTTCGCCGACATCTCTCCTGTATTCAGAGGGGCCAACGGCGATCACTTTCTACGGTACGTTCTGGCCGTTTCCCTGTTTCCTTGTGAACGCTGACGCTTCCTTGTCCTCCCTTCTCATTTTAGCAGTTATACGACGGACACGGTTTCTCAGCAGACCGCTGCAGGTAACCTGCGATTCATTTGTCGTCTGCTATCAACGTCCGGGGACTCTGCGGAGCCCACTCGATATCGTCCCTTCCCAGCCCGAAGATGGGACCACTCTTCCGAATGGAGCTCCATGGTCTTTACTTCGAGCACTGTAATCAGTCGGGCTGCTCACCCAGGCTCGTAGATTCAAGCCACTCGGAACTTTGGCGCATGTTCAACCTAGTTCAGGTTAGATAGCCCGAGAACGTCTTTCAGAATCGCCATGTGCGCGCAGCTTACCTTGACATTGTTGATCTTTACACTCACTTGGTCAACTGGCCTTGGCGTCCAGACTTTCGTTGATGATGTAGGAGATGTTAGACTCGGCGTGGCGAAAGAAAACATTCAAAGGAGCCGAACGAGGAGTATTTAAGAGCAGCGTACTGAGAGTGGTTTGGAACGCATACTTTTGTGTCTACTCCTTCTCCATTTTGGCACGACTTGGCTCTACAAAGCAAATCCCCATGATGCTCCCTCTCAAGTTTTACTCCAATTCCACCCAGGACCCCGACACCTTAGAACGGGCTGAACCTAGCACCCACGACCAAGGTCATCGAAGCCAACACTCTGCGGTGGCAAGCTTCGAGGATACGCCGGAAATTCAAACCATCCCTTCCGCCCCCATCGCCGCTCGTGGGGTGGATCAACGTTATAAGCTCACAGGCCGACCTCTGAGGCGTGCGAGTCCCTCCCCTTTCCCCCTTCACCTCTACCCTTATCCTGCTCGGGGCGCTAGCCAACGAAGACCCCAAGACGGGTCAAGTGAGTCCATTCCCTTTCTCCTTGAAACTGCAGCTGAACAGATGTGCGAGCGCAGCTCGCACTGCCAAGTTAGACTTCGACTATTTGGCAGGTACTACATTCGCTCGGTTCGACCCCCGTGTCCCTAGAACCTCAAACCTGGATATTCTGCTTCAATTAGGTTCATCGTGGGGGGAAGGTGTGACACGGGCCCAATTCGTTCAGCTCTGGCGCCGATGTATTCAGTGCCATAAGCTTTGTTTCGTGGAGCGCCGCCATTACCACGCATGTAACGGTGCCGCACTCGACCTAAACAGCGAACGGTTCGACGTAATGGCCGCAGCACTAACTTGTGTCGTGAATTCGGGCTTTGCCTTGGGGGACCTATACCAACTCTTCGTTCGATGCACAGTTTGCGGAAGGATAGGTCTGCAGGATGCACTTGCACTTCACCAGTGCAAGAACTGAACGTGGACATGGAGTGCGGTAGCCAACGTGGTGGCTTTGCTCGAGTAGATTATCACGACTAGTACTAAGTTAATCGATGGGCGAATGGGAAATTCCATCCTTAGATAACTTCCCAGAGTAACCCACCCTCATAGAACATATACGGTGCCTCCTAGAGCGGGCACATAAGGCTGATTAAAACTGCTACGAATTTAAACAGTGTCATTGTTGCGCCCCTTTTGGCGTCTGCGTACAGCCAAACAACCGAGTGCTATAGCAGCCAGGGTGGTTCACCGGCGCAGCGCAATGGCAGACCCAATTTGAGGCAGACGCAGTTCAATCGGAGGATCAATGATCGGTTGAATTGCGCACTGCCACAAGCGCAGGAGCGAGGAGGAACTCTCGCTCTTCCTTCTATGTATACTACCATCTGGACTCGGAGAGGATGGAATCTGGCGCAACGCGACCCCCAGGATACCTGGAACGATGAAAAGCTGACTTCTATACAGAGAAACCAGGTCGCCTCCGGTCTTCCCGGTCAAATTCTATGTACCAGGCGGCCACAACCCTTCATCCAACCCCGCTGTGGGCGCTATGTTTGCGCAAATTGTGGAGATCGCCGGCTTGTCTTCGACGATTCAAAGCGTAGAGTAAAGGGGTGGTCGCTTTCACGAGGGAATATTGTCAGTACTGATGCGCAGACAGATGAAGCACCGTTGAAAAATCAGGTCTCAGAATCAAAGGTGCCGCCGAAACCTACCTAATTCGTGCGTACATTTCTGTCACCCTGCCCAACCCTCCAGGTGCCAAGGGGATATGTTTGACGACATTATTTTCTCTGTTGTAGCGGAAGTTTCGCGATCTCACTTGGCGCTCAGGATTTGAAAGCGTTCAGGTTCGATGCCCCAACCTATCGGAAGTGGAGCCATGCATGGCCTTCTGTCAGCAGCATGCATGGGGCTCTCATTTGGGTCACAGCTGTGACACGGTGGTCCAAGTTACAGATATATAAGGGAGACCACCGAAGCCAGTCACTGCGCATTAGTGCGCGCGCCTCTTCGACCCCTTGCGGACATCGCTCAGACTTGATCAATGGCAGGAGAGGGGAAAGGAAAAGAAGGTCCTCGGTACGGTACCACCCAAAGCCACGAGGTGCTCTCTCCAACCCCAACTCGCCCGACCGCCCTGACTCTAGGTCCGAGAAAAAAGCCGTAAGCTTTGCCACTGGACTTTCGCCTATCTTTTCCACTCATTGCATATATTAGGAATTTACAAACAGATCCTCTCGTGCATCATGGGCGCCACTTCGGACGAACTGTATATGCATTCGCCAATATGCATGCTCTGATCGTCGCAGGTCTTGCCGCTGATGAAGAATCGCCCCCAGAAACACAACAGTAAGTCCGTTTATGTGGCCATATAGACGGGAAATATGTTGACGGGCTATCGAGGGAGAGGCGAGAACTGAGGGTTTTCCAGAAACTCTTGTCGTTGATTCCCGGCTTCGAAGAACGACTGGTATCCTGCAAAAGCGAGGAGGAAGTTATGGCCATTGCGAGCATGGTAGAGTGCATCGTTATAACTTTCCTGTCGCTGGCACTGATACCTGAGTATGGGATAGCTGCAGAAGGGGGCAGCTAGCGCGCGATCCGACGACACCAAGAGTCTGAAGGGTGCTGTTGTTGATTGGGTTGAACGACAAGGAGAACAACGAATAGAACCTCCGATATCTAGAAACATGAAGCAGAAGAGGGGGTTTGAACACGAGAGAACAGGGTTTCTCCTTTGCCCCCCGCAACTCGATTGGAACGACCCGGAGTACGGCCGACTTGTGTTGCTCTTCATTTGAACACTCACATAATCTCCCTGTAGGGTCAAAGCACAGCTCAGGACTAAGGAGCTCACGATTTCCGGGTCTGACTGGCCCATCTTTCTCTATAAGGACGAGAAGTATGATTCGGAACATCCGTGGAGGGGCCTCTTTCGGAACGAAATCTTGGTCAAGGTACGCCGCTTATGCCTCCTTTTCCTCACCGTTTATACTACAGCTCATATGTACCAGGGCTTCAAGCATATTTTTACAAGCCCCAGCTCAGTCGACGACGAACCGAAAGCGACGCGGTCAGGAAACGCGAGAATTCATGGCATGTGTTTCGTCACCCCTGCTTCCCTTGCCTACGTATTTACTCAGGTGAGTTCTTTCGATGTCTGCGACTGTTGGCGCGCGCGTCCCAGCTCACAGTTGCGTACTTTAGATCAGATTTTCCTTAACATCTGCGTCTGTATTCTCCCGTACCGACAGGGAAACCGACTCGGAAACTTTCTATAACTCCGTGCTGGAGCTGTTGGAGGATCCTGAAGAGCAGGACGAGGTCAAGCCTCTTATGTCATGGTGGAATCAGTCAGTATATCTTCAGTTCTTTCGAAAGTCTAGTCAACAGCGATCTATATTCATGGAAACGCAGGCGAATCTTTCCATCCTTCTCGACCTCTCGCCGTCTGGCGCCCGCCAATAGTGCACTGTCGAGGATCAAGCAAAGACGCAAAAAGCTCATCGAGAGCCTGAACGCGAGTTCCTCAGGTTAGCTTACATGTTGGGCCTCCGCCTCATGCCTGTCCATGACGATGGCACATCCCGAGCGTCTTAGACCTTTCTTGCCATCTGTTCTGTACCGTGCTACGATACTTCCCGATCTTGTTCTGTGAAGCATGCGCAGGTGCATTGACTGCTATCGATCAGTAGAATGTCATTTTATGATCTGACGCGTATCGCCGACCCACTGCGTGCATGCGCAACTGAAATCATTGCCAGAAATTGTGCGTCCAGCGGACGTCTTCCTGGCTATCTCGCCGAAGTTCCCCAGTTCTACTGTTTCTTGTCTGCTGCCTTAGCGCGGCGCAACCGCTCATCGACCTCGCTCTGGGGTATTTCGATCACGTCCGGCCCAGCTTGCCTCGAGAGCTACATGAGCTCACGGACGTGCGAAAAGAAAGTCCTTTATCTCGAAAGACCACAGATCGCTACATGAGGGCCTTGATAATGCTGATTCGTACCGCCAGACAAGGAAAAGCTAACGGTGCTTGATCACGCTTGGTAGAGAGCCACAGCACGAAGACGCTCCTCAAGCACACCGCCATGGCTCCTATGGTATCAAACTATCGAGTGCTGTATAGAAGACTACTCAGGCTCATCGACGCAAGGACGACGGACCTCGACAGGACAAGGCCGGTCCACGCGCTCTTCCCGCGTGCGACACTGAGTGGGGTATCCGGCAAAGTCCACCAGCGCGCAGGGAAAGATCACCGACACACCGTCTTGGAACCTTGATTTCGCTAGCTCATATCTGACGCTCCGCAGAAGCTTGTACCAGTAGTCGAGCGTGGCCAAGGGCCAGCATTAGGAAGAGACTTGTCATCCTTGTCGTCCCGATCTCGTCGATCGTAGCTTGCCAAGGCTGTATACAATCTTCTGAGGACCTGTATACAGAATGATGAAGGCCTTCTAAAAGCCAAGGTCAGCATTGCCGCTCTTCCTCTAATTGCACCAGCCGTTACATCTGACACACTTGTCCCGCACGCTATGTCTTTTCATGAATGCCCCCTTGGCTGAAAGGTCAACAGCTGCCAAGGTCTGGCAGCTAGCCATGGCTGGGGACGGGATATCCAATGTGACCAGTGGTGTGGTCGCGATATGGGCTTCTCTGACACTCCGTTCGGATATATGCGCCCCTTTCCGCCAATGGAACCGTTGATTATCTTGCTCGGTACATGGGGCGGTATCTGACTTCCCTGATATGGTTGAGCGTCGGGAAGCATTCCGGACTGGATTCTCAATCTCCAGCAGCAGTACTCCGATAGCCAGCTGGTGTCTTGGGCACCGCAGGCTGCCTACAAGGCACATCTTATCGAGAGTCTACAGATTGAGAGCGAATTGTGGAGCCTTGCTAGACACGTCTTTCAGGTGGGCATGATAAAAATTTCCTTTGGCAGCTTGCATTATATCGCTGTGTGGAAAAGGGCAACCTTCGCCGTCGTTTCGTGGGTGAACGTGGGTGGAGCCATTGCTGTGCTTCTCGATTCTCATCCGCCTTTCCTCGATGTTCAATATGCTGCGCGGGCTGCCAAGTCAGATCAATTCTAACTGAACGGTTTTGCTGATATGTAGGTGTTTGACCTCAAAGGCAGGGGCTTCTGCACCAGCGTAGAAAGCGAACCACATAGTTATAGGTCCGGTAAACTCAGCCAGAGAGCTAGCGAAGTTCGGGTCTGTCGCTCTGAAACGGCTGGTGATTCTCAGAAAGGCTAACGTCCCATACATAGCGCTGTCTAGGGAACATCATCGTTGCACAGATTACTCGTTCGATCAGATGTGGTACTGCTGTCTAAGGTTTGAGATGACCAGTTCGGTCCTACTTCGCTCCCATGATGCACCACACCCCGCAAGGACGAATCAGTGCAGACTCTCCTAATTCCCCGTCCTGCGTTGTCGTCATGGTGGTACAATATCAGTCAGTTAGGATTCCGTTGAAACCCGATACGTAGTCGACCCTGTCCTCCTGTCTAGCTGTACAGGCTCTAGCGTACGCATTATGCGCCATGCCCGATCAAACTCTGGGACCAATCTATGCTCTAGCGATGGCATGAATTCCCTCAATCACCTGCCATGGTCAACTGAAGACTGAGTACTGAATCTGAGTCAGGGCTCACCGTGTTTAACGTACGGTTAGACTCGTTCCGATGGTGCGTAAGCTTCATCTTGCGTCCCTTTTCTCACGCAGTTCCTGCCCTGGAGGATTTAGTGCTCCCTTCTCCATAAAAGGCGATTTGTAAGTTCCGCAGGGAATATATATGCATCGCGACCCTCCGCGCCTGTCAGCACAATTATGCGGGGGCTCCGCCCACTAGGCAATGTTGAGCAAATTATGGGTCAAATTATCGCTCGTGCTCGGGCGTATAAAATCTCTTAGAAGGCAGCGAGGTCAGGCAATTGCGTGCCCCTCCTATTCTACAGCCTCTATTGTCCTCGTCATGAAGAAAGGCTTCCTCGGCTTCATATGGGACCAGCTCACCCCTGTACCCCCTCTTGCGACGTCAGATCTCGCCGGCCAAACTGTTGTCGTCACTGGTGCAAATACCGGCTTGGGCTTTGAAGCGGCGAAACACTTCGCGCGAATGAACCCAGGCAGGTTAATCGTCGGGTGCCGAAACGAGGAAAAAGGAAGGCTGCCGTTGCCCGTGAGTCTCAACATCCATCTTCGTCCAAAGCAGGTCCTTTACACAAAACACAGGCATCAAGGAAGCGATAGGATTCGACCGTGTAGAACTGTGGCTGTTGGATTTAGCCAAGTTCTCTTCTGTCGTGGAATTCGCAAATAAGTTTCAGAATGGAGGTGGGAGGCTCGACATCCTGGTGGCAAATGCAGCCATAATGCCGAACAAATACAAGTTGACGTCGGATGGGTGGGAGGAATCGTGAGTCCCCCTTCGCTCTCCCCAAGGGCATGATTCTGAACGCGAGTGCAGTCTTCAAGTGAACAACCTTTCCACTTTTCTCCTATGCCTCTTGCTCGCCCCACTTGCCATTGAGACCGCGAAGAAATACGGTAGCAGACCCCGCATTTCGATCGTGAGTAGCGAGACGCATTATTGGGCACCAGCCATCCCAGAAAAGGCTTGGGAAGCGACATCGACTTTGCAATATCTCAACAGTCCGGAATACTGCACACCTGAGTAAGATTCGTATTACCCCGATGCGCTGAAGGAAGTGGAGACTGACTCTGCGATAGACACTGTATCGACACACGCTATATGGAAACGAAGCGTAAGCCTCCTGTTCAGTCTTGCCAAATTCGCGACTCACCACCGAACAGTGCTCAGCGTCTTCTTCACGCGTGCCTTGGCGGACCTGCTCAAGAATACACCAGTCATTGTTGACACTGTGACTCCAGGTTTCTGCGTCTACCGAAATCGGCAGAGATCAGACTGGCTTCATAGCCTTTCGCTTTTGGCTCATGAATAAGATCCTAGCGAGGACAACAGAGCAGGGTGCTCGCCAACTCGTCTACGCTGCCTTGGGAAGTTCGGATAACCCCGGAGCATTGCATGGACAATTTCTCAACCTCCACAAGGTGGAAGAACCTAGTAATTATGTTCTTGGAGAAGCTGGGAAGGCGAGGCAGGACAAGCTTTGGGTGAGCTCTCCGAAGTTCTTGTCACAAAGATCGAATTTCTAACACCATCACTTTCCTGCAGAATGACCTCATTCGGGAGTTGTCCAAAGTGGATGCCCGTGTAGGCGAGATTGTGCGCCAGTACCAACAGCATTAGAAGCATTGCCGTGTCCCAGCTCCTGTCTGCTTGATCCACGGATCTCGTATGCCCCCTGAACATAGAGTTTGTTACAACCTATACTTGACCTGATCGTACAGTGTCAGTGAACATCTGTGAGAGGGGATCCAATTAGGCTACATAATGACGACAAGGCATGACCAGATTAGTGCTTCCTAGGCCTGGAGAAATGTCTCCGCGTCAGGACCCAAGTCACCAGTGAGGCTAATATAGCCATCGTGAGGAGTGATCCCACCAGGACGCCCGCGAGTTGTCCCGAGGATATGTTGACCCCACCGGGGGACGATTGGCATTGGACTCCAGAGGGGGTTGATGAAGATTGGTCGCTGACAGTGGTATTGGAGCTCGAGGATAGCTCCAGTCGTTCGAAGACCTTGACAAAGTTATCCAGGACATCGCCACTCCATCGACCTTGTTTGGGTGGGCGAGCGTTTTCAGGAATTAAGACCGCCGGGTCCCACTTCACAACTTCCGATCGCTTCAGACCATCCGGTTGCTCCCAACGTTCTTCGTACAACCTCTCCCCATACCATGTTCCCACCACATTCGGATCCTGGTCTGTGCCAGTGTAAAAGCTGGGATCCTCCGTCTTCCCAACGAAGCCATCCTCCCACTTCACAACTGCCCCAACTAGCAGGCCTGCGAAACCGTTTCTGTTCACAACGCGAAAGCCCAGGGTAAGGCCTTCTTCCTGCCTAGAGCTACGCTGCATGACGGGCAAAGGGACGTCGAACGCCACGAGCTTCGACAAGTTGTGCTGCGGGTCGGCAGGGTGAACCAAAGCGCCGTTAACGTACATGACGAAGTAATCGTCGGCCGCAGCGTAGATCGTGGCGAGGGAAGGTTGTATCGGGGTGCCGTTTTGAAACACAGGGTAGGGGTACGTCATCCGAAAGGCGCGCTGTTCTGTGAACCCAGTGGAGGGAGCGGAGTCGTTCGTCCATATCCAAGATGCGTTATTAAAACTAGGGCTGTCGATGAAGCGGATATCATCTGTGTATATGGGACGAGTAGATGCCTGCTTGAGTGCGAGAGGGTAAGTCGACATGTTCGCTTGCGATTCAGGAAGTTGCAAGGGGAGGCGGTGGGCACTGAGTGCGCCAGTGTTGTCCTATATAAAGAGATGTTACAATCCCACACCCCCTGCCGAGCAGCCCGCACGTCAAGCTCTGACTAGAGACGGTGGCAGCTTCTGCAGATGAAAGTAGAGGCGATGTGATGCGATAACTGGTATCCATAGCGCCCATAGTGACTATCCACAGCCTTGAACAAATGTCGAGATCCACCGGATAGCGAGTCAGGGCAGGCAGCNATATCCAGACTCTCAAGTTCTATAAACGTGGGATTTGGGAGCGCATTGGTTCGATCACTTGGTTGGGCAATGTGGTGGGGGAGAGAGACAGACGNTTGGGTGCTTTGATCATGTTGAATCAGCTCTCGGCATATGCCGCAGGTTGTTCGCACTCTCCGNGGAAGTCCGACAGCAGCTGGACCGCGTGTTGACTTGCAACTTACGTCTCCCTCCCTCNGTGTCAGCTGGAAACCGACTCTCGCCGACCAAGCCATGGTANTGCAGGCAANTTCTGCGCGCTGAGCCCTGTCTNTTGACGGGAGGCCAAGTTACATGAGATACTGCCCAGATCGAAGACGCGGCGTAACTGCGTTTGGTTCCAACATTCAATGCTTGTGTCTCTTGCGGACATGAGTGCCGCCAGTTCTCAGCCTTCCCGTCCAGTGACATGTCCCGGAACAAGGGGGCCCTGCTCTCNCAACGCTTGGGCCTCAAATGTCCCCTCGACCCTCTGGAATTCAACACCGCAAGAGCAACTGGTCTCCGAGTACCTTTGCCACAATCGTTCATCCTGTCGATCCTCCATCCTACGCTAAGCCTCGTTTCTGATTCGAACCACCGCCTCTTTCGCAGCGAACCAGATTAGGGTTAGGCAGTCAGCTAAACCAGCCTCACTCCCTCAGCATATCGCATCCGGCAAATTAGCGCCCGCTGACCATTGGAGCTATTATATGCATTATCATGAACGGATCCCTGGGAACTCGTCGCACAGGAATACACCTTCATTTCTGGCATTACTCATGGCTCGGGTCACAACCCAGTATAAAGCTTAGCTCGAAGTGACTTGGTTAATGTTCCTGAGTTTTCTCGTGGACCGTCTCGACAACCCATCCATGGCACCACGATCCATACTATCCCGCAACAGTCTACTCAGCTGGCATAGCGGCTCTTCCTGGTCACTTGTAAGTGAATTAAGACCTAGGATTTCTTTGCCGCTGAGACATTATGTAGGCCTCTTATCAGCCAAGCATTTACCGAATCTTCGGAGATGCGACGTCCTCTGTCCCAGCATCGAGGCAGCCAATCCGGAGCATCGAAGAGTTACCGGAGGAACTTCTGTTGTGCATTCTGTCGCGTTTGGAGGGGATATCCCTGCTCGCATGCGCGTCAACATCGCGAACAATGAACCGCCTTGCCATCGAATGCTTGCTAGCTACCCACGGCATAACGGATGCCTCCTCTGGCCATTGTCGGGTGGTATTGACAGATGGTGCTGGCCAACACCCAGACCCTTTGACCACCCTCCTTCACTCGGTCCATATCTACAACATTCAATACCTCGACATTCGCTACATGTCGTACTTCAGCTCTCACAGCCTAGTGAACCCGCTCCGTAGGACACTTCGGCTCCTTCGTCGCTTGAGTCGCGTTACCTCAATGACACTGCATTTCCCGTCGCACTTCGGTGGCGACGATGGCACGACTCACGAGAAGGCTCTTCGGAGGACAGTACTCCTCTTCGAGGATGTGCTGAACGAAATTATTCTCAAGTCTTGCAAGAGGCTGTATCTGCATGGATCGCGAAACCTTCTGGAGAACATGTATCAGTTCCGTGGTGACGACTCGCGCTACTCCAGGCCGACGACGTTCCTGCATTATTTGGCTGGGGCGAGGGATTACTTTTCTAGGCGGAAAGAGCAGCGGAACGAAGACCCGATCATCCGGGATGACCTTCGCTATTCGCGTACCACACTCACCGGGTCCCGTGTCATCGCTCGCTGCTCTCCCGCAGCCTTATCGCGAACACGACTCTCACACATCAACATGAACACTGTCGATTTCCTTCGCCCCCCGCTATCGCAGTGGCTCCTCACCATGCTTCGGGCATCGCCAATTAAATCCATGTCTTTCGACCTTCACACCTCTCCCAGGCTGCCCGCAGGGTCGCAGGAGTATGACTTCATGCTGGACCGCCTTGCTGCTGTCCTGCCTCACCTCCAATCAGTCCATATCAGCGGCCTCAAGGAGTCCGTCCTTCCCATCTTCGCCAAGCTTATCAACAACTTTCCCGGTCTAACGGCCATAACGGTCGAAGCGCCCAAGCACGGCTCGAGGTCATTTTCACCCTTCACCCCAGCCCCTCCCTCAGGTGACACCGCAGTAAATCACAGCGCTGCACCCTGCACATTTGCGTCCTCTCTCCGGCATGCCGAGGGTCCAGTCAACTTCATAACCTGGTTGTTCAAAGATGCATACTCACAGCCTCCTCCCCGCTTCAACTGCATCGGGGGAGGCATCTCTGATATACGCAGACGGGAAAACCCCCAGTTTCCCTGCCTCAACAAAGTCCACATCGACTTCTACTGCGTACGCGGAGTCAAATTCGACCTGGGCGTCCTCGCAAACGCCGTCAACGCAGTTCAAGATGCTCAGAAGCATCTATCAGTGGACTCGCATTCCGCCAGAGGAAACCGGCTCACTATTGAGGTTCACCTCAAATTCGACAAGAAGTTTCGCGGACTGCGTTTGTCCTGGTCCAGAGGAGACCGCGGAATTGCCAGACTACCTACTTTACCGCCCAATACAACTCGGACGAGTATGATCGACGAAGCGTTGGCCGAGACCCACCCGCTTCCCCCTGACCAGGACCATCAAACACAGGGCGCAAGCCAGGTTGACCCCCAACTCGAAGCGTTATTCGCGGTTGGGAAAGTCTTCCTCGTTCTCCCTGGCTCCCGAGACGAAATCCTCGGTGGAAAGTTCAATCCCAGAATCCTCGCCGTGATCACCATCTTTAGCGGGCTGAGGTACTTGAAGCTCGTGTCGACGCCTCACAGTATAGATCATCCGGTATCTTTGACCGGGGCTCATTTCGAGCTATTCAAGGGAAGAAATGTCAACGTTAGAAGGATTGAAGTGGTGTAACTACCGGCCTTCTTTTATTTACATGACCAACTATTCTGGCAGTGTTCATGGACTTTTATTCAGTGGCCTTCTCTTTGAACTGGACTTTGGACTCACCTATCATGGCTCGATAACGTGGATCGTACGTTCGGACACTCTGCGTCATGTCTTGTATCATATCGCATATACGAAACCACTCCTCGATGGCTTTGAATACATATGTAGAGTAGTATCGTGGGCCGCCACTGGCAAGGGGTGCGCATGATAGTGAGGATATTGAAGAGGAGGTCTGTCAGCACTGTGGTGGGATAGGCTCATTGGCCAAACCACTGTACGTGTAACAATATTGAATCGTCGAGCGCGGATTTTGTTGGTACATAGTGATACAGCTAATGCGAAAGCCATCGCTAGGATCTGGATCTTGAATACGTATCCCGAGTCACGCAGCTCTTTGCTGACTGCCACGCACTCTTATCATTGAAGGTTCCAAACCACGACATGGGTCCCATTTCCTTCTTCATCCTCGCCCCCTCCTCTCCCCTCGTGACTCGGAGTTCTCTTTGCAACATGGGTACCGAGTGGCCAGTGTGACAATAAGGTCTCCTGTATTCATCCGTGCTAGTGATCACTGATATATATGACAGTGTGCCGAAATCCCTTTTTTGCTCTGGCTGAGATCTCACATCCCACTCTCATTAATCTTCGATGATTTTAACTCGTTTTCCATCGAAGTATACGGAAGGTTCAGGACGTTCGCAGAAGTCGGCGACCTTACTCAATCTCTCCTCTATACCCACTATAACCTCAAAGGCATTGATATCAGTATCGAGCTTATGGGTGGGGAACTGTTCGAGAACATCAGCAAGCACACGCTGAAGAGCTTGGCCGTCAGACGCCTTGGGTAGGTCACGCAACTGAACCCAGCGACCTGCGGGTGAGATTGTTAGAACAAGTCGTGTGAAATCGATCTGTGGAATAGAAACCCACAACGGAAGGACGTTGAAGGAATCCCATGTAAAATGGGGGTCTTTATTGCGATGTTCAAACCAGTTTCATTCTTCGACGCACTGTCAACGATCGGATTGCAGGCGAGTTGTGTCAAAATGATATCTCTTTGGATGCTTGAGCGCCCTTACGTGGCCCATGGGTTCGCCTCAGCGTATTCTTCTGGATCGTAATCAGGGTCCAGTCTCAGGTGATACTGTGCGCACGTTAATGTCAGTTGCCTACTGCCATGCGAACGTGGTAATGTCTGGTTTACCCGATTGGATCCCCAGATGAGAGGATTAGGAGATGCTACTAGATGCCATGGTTTTGAGTTAGGAAGGCAAAGGCCGAAGAGGGACCGCCTGAGGAGCATATTGGGGTTCATGTTGGTCGACGTTCATGTAATGACTCGAAGAGAAAAGCCACCATTTGGCTCTCGTTTCCACGATCACTCTGCTCACCCACAATAGCAGACATGGACACACAACGTGGAGAAACTGTCGATGAGTGCGAATGAATAAATCCGTCTTACGTCAACCATCCAACTTCCGACTAACAATATACCCCCAATCACGAGCACAAACAGCTTCCACTCCCTTAGTCCCTAGCGTTCCAATGTGGAGTGCCCGTGGACCGTTTCCTCCTACCCTACCGCTGTTGAGGATCCCAGAAGTCTGCTACTTCCGCTATTCTGTTGTTTATCTTCTCCAAGGTTTTATAGGTGCCGTAGTCAGTGCTAAGATTTTCTTTCGGGAATGTCGTGAGGAGCTCCACGAGAACATCTTGAAGGGTCAAACCATCGTGGGTCCTTGCCATGGCAGCCTTGCGCGCTGGAGAATCAAGGTCGTTGGGCTTGAAAGCGCCGCGGGAAACACCAAGGTCGCGCATTGAAACCCACAAAACTACATTCAGTCGATCCGACAAAATTGAAATGTTAGGTGGAGGGGGTTCGAGTTCATTCCTGTGTCAGATTCCGGCGGAGACGCGAGTTTATGGCAGGACGCACGTCCAGCATCAGACGCAGGATAGCGCGCAAAGTTAGGGCGCACTTTCTTGTAAATACTAGTCGCGTTTTCAGCGTGCCTAGCAAAGGTCAGTTTTCGACGAACGGATACAGTCCTTCACCCTTACCCAATGAAGCGATTCCATTCAACATGCTCATCAAAGACAACATCTGCATCAATATTGAGATAGTACTATCGCGTTCAAGTTTCATGCTTTAGCCCTCAGAAGCTTCGGTGACGGGCATTTTACAAGCCAACTCGGACTACTGACCTGATTTGTGTCAAACCTGAAGGGAGTTGGAAACACGATTATATGCCAAGGCTTTGGGTTCGGGCGGCAGAGAAAAAGAAAGAGACTGTAGAAGGAAGATCTGAGCAGGGCCCGTTTCATGTTAGCGGGGGAAGTGGATGGACGTGATGGAGTGGATAGGGGCCGAAGCGTGATACCCCTGCTCGCAGTTGTTCGTTGCCACGGTCATCCCCACCATGTCCACAGAGCCAAATGCTGGCAAATAAAAGCCTGCGAAAACTCGAAGACCATAATTCAATGACTAC
>JANDKE010000626.1:0-22182 GCA_027627275.1 Coprinellus aureogranulatus | reverse complement strand
CCAGCCAATCACGCGCTCGCCTTTATCAGGCCGTCCCGCTCGGCACGCGGGGTCGGTCATCACAGCGTCCATCACGACGACGAGCATGGAAGAGGACAGCGAGCTCGACACATCTCGTTCTGCGTTTATATGTCTTTCCTAGCTCTCTGACATCTATCTTCGCAGGAAGAACTCGAGTCTGATGACCACCGCTCACAGGCGAAGCCAAAATCCTCTTCTCGACATAAATAGACGCCCAATACCGAGAAGGCTTGGCTGAAGCACCTTGGGCTTCGGGTGTCGTAAGCAGGTGTCGTGATCTTTGTCGTGACCTGGTTCTGTGTCTTCTTTGCTCTTCTTTGCCATGTCGCTTCAACCTCACAAGGTCGAGGGGGATGGGACATCACCCTGGCCGACTCAGCCAGCCTCTTACGGAAAGCGATAGAGAGTCTTGGTGGGAGCCGAAGCTTCGCTATGTTCAAGACTGATGCCTCGACTGGACTCACCATCTTCCTTCTCCGGCGCGGAGCAGCCCTTGACTCGACCCAGCCTCGAATGGTAACCTCGCTATTCCTCAAGCCCCTTCGAATTCGCCTTCCTGGGATAGGAATATCACATAGGGGATAGCCTTTACTCATTCAGCTCAGACCTCCTTAAGCGCCTGAGAGCGCCCGCATCTGGGCTTCCCGGCGACTGGAGGCCACAAAATACACCAGTGAATCAATAAGAAGTGCACTTTCTCGCCTGGAAGCACGCATACTCTCGTTACCGAAGCAGTTAACGGCGCCGTGGGGACGCGCAACGGCCTCTGCTTGACTCCTTATACCTCCAAAGTCCGCGGTGAAGCCTGACCTGCCGCTACAGGATTAATTGTTTTTGCAGTGCCCGTGGGTTTCGCCTCGGCCGGTTCCATTTCATGCTGTTCAAGCAGCTGTGACGCCCTGGAAATCCACAATACCTGGGCGTCCCCTGGCTCGCCCACCTTCAATCAACTGCAATATGAAATACCTCTCTGACCATCTACACCATACCGGCAATTTCACATCGTGTGGGTACACAAAGGATACCTTTTTCGAGATCATTAGGTCACTGCAGTCTACAATAGGCGCCCACGCACTGCCTCGCTTGATACCCGCTGATGCAACGAGCCTGGGACTAACCCAGAGACAACGATTAACAGCACTGTCATGAGTCATGCTGTGCCTGTCGCCACAACACAGAATCTCTATCCAGCGCTCGACATATAAAAGCTGGGAAAAGATAGCGCCCATCTTCTTTCCTTTTCCCCAGGAGACTTCATCTCCCTCACTCCACCGATCATCTCCAAGCCGTCTCCCTCCCATTAAACTTCTGCTCCCTCCCACCAATCTGGTGAATAGTCTCAGTAGTCTATTCCAGTAACCTTTCTTCTCCCGCACTCCGCACTCCACGATCGCGCCTGTACCATGGCGAATCAGTGGAACTATGGGCCATACAGCGCTCCCATCAACCCCTATTGGAACCAATTCGGCGGACCAGCGGGGTACCCAGCGCAGCAACAACAGCAAATGCAATGGGGTCCTGGAGCTGGGGGTGCCTATGCCGATCCTTACCAAGGCCGACCTCCAGGTACTTTCCCTCTTCATCCCGCACGATCCAATTCTGACTCGCAATCCGTAGTGACCAGCCAAATATCCAAAAAGTACCCATCCCTCAACGCCATCCTCGCAGCCGACACGACCCTCCTCCGATTCGACATCAAACGTCGCCCACGCTCCGAAATCCTCACATCCACATACTACACCTCTCGACACGTCCCCGCAAAGTCTACACCCACATACCACCTCCGCTTGATCTCCAAGGCCTTTCCCTGGTCAATCGACATCCAAAGCGCCGCGCACGTCAACGTTACATGCGAAATGGTTTGGGACGCGTTGTACTCGGGCTTGCAAGAGCCTATCGTTGATAGCGAGTGGGGGTTCTTGATCAAAGATAAAAAGAAGATGGAGGAGTTGGAGAAGACGGTGAAGAAGAGGTTGGAGGCGGAACCGGGAAGCGATAAGAGACCGAAGAGAATCGATTATTTGGGAGATGTTACGTGTTTCAAAGGGCTGGAGAGGGACGAGGAGTATGAGCAGTTGAGGCATCTACCTCATAGTGCGCCTGTGCCGGATACGTGGCTTGTGAAGTTGACGTCTTGAAGGATGTGGTGCTTCAGTTGCAATGTCCCTTCGTGATTTTGGCTCTTCGTTTCCCTGGTATCGACGATACCCCCGCTCTGGTAAAATACAAAGTCAAATGTAACATAGAGTGCATAGGAATGATTAGGATAGATAGATACCCTCTCTAGGTGGTGGTGTGTAAAGACTGATCTATGCAATGATAACTGCGAGCAGGAAGAACAAGTATATGGATGGGAGAGCATCATGATGAGCGAGACGATCAAGGGCCTGGACATGTCATCGTACTCTACGCAGCGCTCGAACGACGCACCGACCTCAAAGTCTCTACATCATAGTACCGTACAGTCATGAGTGGCATGGAGCTATCTTCGTTCAGCCTGCGAGCGAATAGACCATTAAATAGGCGACGATTTTGATACATGCTTGTGCAGCTTGCTTGTTGATTATTACTAGCAAACGTCCATATGTCAGCCATGAATTCAACACGCGCCAACTTAAAGGGAGTGAACTCACGGTGAGATCTCACGGTTGATCCTCTCCACAAGTTCCTCGTATGTCATCTTGTTAAGTTCGCCAGGTCCATCGTAGCGATCGCGGGCGTCCAGGATTGCTTTGATATAATTGGGCATGGCCATCCTAGCCAGCTTCTCCCACGGCGTCCTTCGTCGAGGTCGGGCATTCTTAAGTACATCCAGGAGGGTCCTGGTGAACAAACCTTCTTCATCCGGATTCAGTTGCGATCGGGCGTCTCTGTAAGTCCCGGCCAGGAGTATATGGGAAGAATGCCATGTAAGGGTAGCTAAAAATCGATCGAAAGGGCCTTCTGCAGCAGAGTCAGAGAGAGTTCTCACCTGGAGTCACCGCCACACGCTGAAGGGGATTCGACTTGGAACTTGCCATTTCTGCTTGGGGCCAGGAGTTGAGATCCTCCTTCTCCTTGTTCTCTACGATGCTTGATACGACGGAGTCGCGCGGAAGTCGGTCATGAAAATGGCCCTCCTTTGACTCGTCCAAATCCGACATGGTGCGCGACTCGTCTGCCCCCGAACCGCCGGCGTGACAGGTATCGAGGATGAGTATCTGGGATTCGCCGGTTACTCCTCTGTAGAGTGCAGAAGGCATACCGAAAAAAAACGTACGATGTTGTCCGACTTTTGTTCAGAAACGTTGTTAAGGATCTCAGCGACGGAGTCGTAGGCCAGCAGGTTGTCCAGCTCAATGCGGGGTTCGCGCTCTTCCAGATATGGGACCAGATACATGCTGTCTGTAGACTTCTCGACAAACGTGTGCGTGGCGAAGTAAATCACAATCGGGGCGCCTTCCGCAATATGCCCCCCGTCTGCGAAGCCCTTCAGTTTCTCCAATATTTTATCCTTCGTGGCATCGGAATCCAGAAGCATGGTGATCTGGCTCTGGGGGACAAGAAGTGTATCTTCCAGGTATTTCGCGACATGTTTTGCTCCATTAACGCATCTGGTCAGGCCTGGGAGACCATCAACGTTGAATTTGTCGATACCGACAATCAGGGCGTGCATATCGTCGGCCGTTACGGAGTCCAAGGTCCATCCTATGCCATACGAGCTCTTCCTTGACTTTGCACCATCGTTTCCTGGTCCTTCGCAATTACAATCTTCTCCAAAGCGATGGGAGATTTCGGGTCATCTGAAGGAGGATTCCAAGCCCATAGCAGGGTTCGGATAACGGCTAACAGGGCTTCACAGACAAGCCAGATCAGCGGCCCTTTCGAACTGCCCTTCGGGCTCGCCTGAACGACGCTGAAGCATCCGATATACCCAACCACGGCAAGGCCGACACCAAAGAGCAAGGAACATTGTATCGACCACATTAGGGAGGTGTTGAGAATGGGACCGAAGATATTGCCCAGCATTGTGACAATTGGAAAGGGGGCATTAGGTGAGTTGTGCTCACTCACCATGCCCTCCTCCGCTGCAACCAAGTCGACCGGTTGAAGAGGCTTGCTTTGGGAGCCATGCTTGGATACAGACACGGACTCCGGAGAAGTTGGGAAGCCTTCTCCATGTAATGGAAACACAAAGGAGGTGAGCCTTCCCAGGCCTTCGAGACATTGCGCTTCATCTCCCCAAAGCGACAAAGCCGCTTGTGTACCATCTCTTCCCCAACGTCGGAAATTATCGAGCACATGTTTCGACCGTTTGTTAGAATCCCAAAATGCTGGGAGTGATCGGCTTTGATCCTTCAAGTAGTAGTCCGTGGCCAAGAACCTGATTCTGGAGTATGCTTCTTCCAGTATGCGCAGCTGGATGATGAACTGGATTGCTACGGCTACGATGGCGCAACCCAGAACCCTCATGACTGGATATAACCACGTCTTCCGGAAAGGGTCATCGGAGAGGTACCGCGCAATGAGGTAAACGTAAGGCAAGAGACCTAAGGCACTTAGAAAAAAGGTCCCAAAGAGCAGACGTATGTTCCAGAGCCAGAAGTCTGCAGAGTAGGGGTTGATTTCGACTGAAATGATTCTCTTCTTGAATAGGTGACGAAGGAGTTTCTCTTCGGCGACCGAGCGTGCACAGTCTCCCTCTGCCGCATCAATCAACAACTCGCCTACACCAGTAGGAGTAAAACCAGCATTTCGAAGAAGCTTGGGTCCACGAAATACCCAATGGTTGATGCTACCCCAGAGCACAACAAAACCGGCCTTCACGATTCCAAGGCTGCCGAAGATGGACATAGGTGCCGCTGCCGCGTACAGTGAACCTTTCTGCAGTGCTGAGGTGACGAGGCTCTCGCATTGCTCTGTTCCAAGGAGAGGTAGCAATGCTGAGACGTCCTGGATGCCTCCAGTCGCAACGCCCAGCACCCCCGTGCCCTGGTCTTCGTCGGAGCTCATCAGAGTCTGCGAAGTAAGCTTTGTTAGGCGGATTTACAGGAACATTATGTAACTGACTCAGAGAAGAGAAGTTCCTCGAATGGTATCGGGAGCTTGGGTGATTTCCTGTAGTTTGTGAGGGGAAGAGCACTGGGGCAAGTTATGTCTGTCCACCATTGGCACCCAGGCCAGCTTCATAAAGCCCTCAGAAAGTGACACGCCTGTAGCGCGAGGCATGGGCGCCAATCACAGACCAGGGTGCTCCCGGGTACGCGTATGGATAACTGCGCTGTTTCAGCGAACTGGAGGAATGAACAAGCCATGAGCGTGGTGGTTGCGGAACAACCTGTGATAATCGCCCAGATCTCCCCATCAAAGCACAACTCGGCGCTCGCCGAAAGCCATGATTAACCCCTGTCACTAGTCACTGTCTGAGTTCTGTTGTGTTGCACCACCACCGTCCCACCCATTCCCCGTTCACTCCTCCACAAGGCGCTAGCGAGAGCTGGTCCTATGGATGGTGATTAGCTCGGCTCGATGGGCCTCCAAGTTCGTGTGACGCATTCGCTCAATTGCGATAGGCGCCTGCCTCAACTCCAACCCGAAATCGGACGATCGAAAGCCTGTGGACTCGTTCCCCCGACCCCCTGTCACACCGATCGAAACAATTAACGCTGAACTGTTTCATTCCTTAAACTGTGATACTTGGGAACAATGCGGTGGAAGAGCTCAAGGCGTCATGTCACTGGCGACTTGGAGGGAGATTCTATGAGCGACAGCTTAGCGTCGTACTCAGGTGCAGGACCCCAAAGTGCTCTGAACTGGCTACCGATCCTTTGAATGTTACTCGAATAACCCGGGTCTCCTCGTTGTCCGGAAATGAAAGCCTGCCGTATGCGACCTGAGGTAGGTGGGCAAGCTTCCTCGCACCTTTATGACAGAACGATGCACGAGGAAGGGGGGGTCCTGGTGCATGGTCTCCCGTCATATGCTTCTATACCTCGCACCAACATGTAGCATGTCCGCGTTCGGCGGATGCTACAGCCCAGAGGCTCATACTTGACTCGGCACCTACTGTCAATCCTACGCACTGCTGGCGTGCTCTCCTACTTCACGCAGGCATACAACTATGCGACCGTGGATGTCCAACGTCCAACGTTCAACTAAGGCAATCTCGGTATGATTACTGTACACAGTACTAACGATACAGATTATAAACGGTGCAAGCACGGAAAGGAATCGAAATACATACCCCGTTCGACAGGGAGGTGTGTGGCCAAAAAAATAATAATTTGCAGACCTGACTAACTGGTGGATAACAGTATTATGGCGGAAGTCCGTTACGAATAGAGCAGATAAATCTGGAGGGAATATAACCTTACTCAAACGAAAGTGTTTTTGGAGATTGACACGCAAAGGCGTCAAGGTGTACGGAGTCGCTGAGCGCGATCAAGGAACGGTGCTACTAGTACGAGTAGGCGCCGAAGCGGAGTGCTTGCCAGCCTGCAGGTGTGTGAGCGTGGGTCATGCAGCGCCTCATGAAGAGTACTCACAAGTGATCTACAGCGCCTCTCAGCCAAGGGTATTACCACCTTGCTTGCACCGTGTTCTGACCCTGTCTCTGCGCATTCATCATCTGCCGATGTCTAGTCCATCTCGCCTGTTCTGCTGCCTTCTGCATCTCATACGCCCTCACTGCTGGATGACTGTAATATTCTTCTTCTAGCATCCCCCCCTGGTCACAGTGCTCCGACTGTAAGCGTCGACACTCGTTGCACGAGCTATAGGAATACTCCCGCTGGGCAGCGCAGGGCCAGTAACTGTGACCCTGGTTACATGACTTGCATTCGGCGGACTTCCCCCACTGCCATTACTGCTAGAAGGACTGTGTCTGGGACGCTGGTGCGGGATCGACGAGGGCGAGGGGCCAGGCTCCAGGAACGTCGGGCGGGATTTCGGTAATGAACTTGAGGTCATTGTTGCATTAACAGTGTACGTAACGGCCGGCGGTGTGGAACCAGCGGAAGACGACGATCCTAATGATCCAACGCGGCGCCTACCCGGGTAACTCGAGGATATCAGCACGGGCTGTGGATTGGGTGCTGTTCGGTGTGAGGGAGAGGAGGCGAGTGCTGGGGGATGCATTTGTGGTGGGAGAACGATGATAACTTTGCTCTTCGTGCTGGTACCAGGTATGCGTATTGGTTTGGATTTCGTGTGCTTGCTCGAAGACGGGATTTCGTTAGGGCTCGAGGTGGAGTGGCGCGTCGAAGTGGCAGGCATATCTCAGGGTCNGTGNTGCGTNAANCGAGNAAGNNGGTGNAAAGGCGGNGCNGGCCAGGAAGTGGGGCAGGAGAAGGGNCTGAAGGGTGAGTGAGGAGCNTCGGCTCANAAGNNTGAGGCTTATAACAGCCTCCACTGNCNNCNACGCANTNNCCNAATGGNGAATCTTTTTGAAGGAGGCGCCCATGGAGACTCGAAGNCCTGCGTCATCATTCNCCCTCTCCTTATTCGACCATCGGCCTGTGCAANGANCCTTGGNCNAGGTCGNGGCCTATTCGCTTTAGGTATGTAGTGTTCATAAACACGTTTCTGGGAGTNGGTGATACGTGAAGGAAGGNCCACTGCGCGGTATGAAGAAGATCGGAAGCCGCTTTCAACGCGGCTCTATGNAAATGGAACGCGGGGAAGCTNGTGCTCATGAGATCTAGGNCAGTTGGCAGGAACCCGNCCTGATTGGAACACCCCACTTGATTGGACATATCCCGAGAGGAGGAGCANATAGAATTANGTGGTGAAATGGACACCTCTCCATCCATGTGGACGCCTCGTGTTATGGCTCCCNGGTAAAAGACTACGGGCCCAATGGCATCCAAGCCAAGCTCCATCGTGCAGGACANCGGCACACTTTTGGAAAGAGAAGCNTATTTCGATGCGATTGGGGTGGATCTCGGANTCNAGACTGTTACCAAGGTATGTCCGGTATACACGAGGGGGTTGNTAGGCGAAGAGTTAAATTTCAGCNTCGNTTACTGACCAGATTACGGGGCTGAACGTTCANAATGGGTACAAGTTCTGAAGCTTTTTTNAAGGCTCGGCAAAGGNGAGCAGCCCCTATCCTCATTTAATGAGCGCGACAATCCAACCTGACGTCATCACCCTCGGNCGTACTGCGACAGCCCGTTCCGTTTGGNATCCGAGTTGTTGTCGTTACAGGGATCTCCTGCAGCACGGAAATGGGTCCANCGGAACAGTTANATACAATAGNACGTAATANANTNCAANGCTCCAGAGGTCAAGANGGAGAGATCAGTCAGAGTACAGAATCCTGATCAAAGGCTTTGCGCTTCTGTTGTCTACCTTGCGCATAAATANGCCGTCGAAAAGGTGACGATCCTGGTAGATGGTCGTGCACAAGGCGGTCTGGTAGTCTAGTCTGCCGATGTGGTGTCAACGATCGCGCTTCCAGAAGAGACNCTNGAGGCTACTCACAGAGTTCGGTCCTTCCCAACTATGATCTTCTTGAACTTGTCTTGGATTCGCTCGACTAAAGTTTTGTAGGTCATGGTCCGGAGGTCGCCGCTCTCCCCNGCTTCTTCCAGTACCTGAAGTAAGAATGANGTGAACTGTCCGCCATCCCTGGGGTCTTCATAGGCCTGCTGACTCGCGTCTGCGCCAGCAATCAGGAGATGTGATGTGTGACCAGTGAGGATTTCTGGGNAGCGCAACATGTGTGATCAGGAGACTGGTCATGAGTATGCATATTCCAGGAGATGAACACACCTGTTGTTGCATTGGTTACTTTTCTAGGCCTCCTCATTTCNAATTGGCCTCGNCCATGTACGGGGTTNCCGCCCACTTGGAGAAGCTGAGAGTCCACCTCATTCAATTCTTCGGGAGACAGCGGAAGGCCGGTAAGAGTTTTCAATGTCTCTCCTCCGTCGTCAGGGATCGTTGAGATAGAAGGCAGCAAGTTCGATCCGGTGAATAAATCCTCGCCNGGCCTTTCCTCAGCAGGCGGTGGCAAGGTCCTGATGGATTGCGGCCTGGGTAAGCGTCCCGGCGTCAANCCGGCGCTACTNGGTGGGCCGGCCATTGCGCCAGCGTGACANGAGTCTAGAATGANAACCTNCCAAAAGATGACATGGTCAGTAGCTNATACAACTCTTGANNCGACAGAAGCTTACAATGTTGTCCGTCTTTTCGTCCGCGACNTGACGAAGCAAGTCAACAATCTCGGCATACGAAAGGCAATACTGTTTCGGATCCCCTTCTAACACCCTGTCGCCGTTCGGNAGGTGGGGGACAAGATACGTGCTNCCATCCTCNGAGACGAAACTATGCCCAGCATAGTAAATGACAATGGGGGCGTCTGGNGTCACCGAACCCCGGTGCCTCANTGACTTGAGCTCCTCTACNATTCTGCTCCTCGTGGCGTCTGTGTCGTANAACGTGCGAATTTGGCTTGCGGGGACGAGAAGTGTCTCCTGNAGGTACNTNGATACCGATTCTGCGTCACNCTTGGCTTTCTCCAAGTTAGTGAAGTCCGCNGTNTTACANTTGTTAACCCCTATAAGGAGGGCGTGCATATCATTCGCGGTGGGCGAATCCAATGCCCATCCCACCCCGTATGAAGACGAACGGTTCGGTTGCTGCGTGCCNGTGTTGCTGGCTTCAGNTTCCTGTGAGCGGTCGCCACCTTTGAACTTTTCGAGGACGATAGGNAGTTTCGTGTCATCCCAGGTTGGGTTGGTAGCCCAGATCGCCGTTCTGACNCCCGATAACAGANCCTCGCACATCAGCCACACCAAAGGCCCTCTCCATTTCGGATGTGAAGACCGCTGGACGATGGTGAAACAGCCAATGTAGCCAACCACGATGCAAAGGATCCCGAATAGAAGCATAGCTTGCGTCCCCCAGAGAATCAGGGTGGTGAACTGACGACTGAGCCAGGTTATCGCTTTGGTTTTCGTAGCATCCCAGGACGTTGTGGGAGAGGTTGCATGTCCACGGACACTCGGCGAATGCTGATCATCGGATGCGCCTTGTTCTGCCGCGTCCAACTCGACTGTATCTTGGCGTGAACCACTGCTCGATCTGGGAGTTGTGGGGTTGGGTGCGGGGCGAAGAGTGTCATGCGGATTCGGTTGCGGCGTTGCAGCGGGTTGTTGAAGGTTATCTTGCAGGCTCGGATTCGGTGTTCTGGCGGAGTGTAAGGCGTCAGCGTCAATGCTGAAGTCAAAAGATGTCAACGAATGTGCGCCGTCCATAATCTTCGCCTTATCGGCCTCGTTCAGTCGGTATTTCGATGCAGATATCCTGGACTGTTCCAGAGCTTCGCCTTTCAGGGCCAGCCATTCCGACTGGAGCCCTGAAAAGATATTCTTCGATCGCTCGTTAGGATCCCACTTCGTGGGCAGCGACTTGCCCGTTTGCTTGAGGTAATTGTCGGCAGCGATGAATCGAAGTCGATAATATGCCTCCTCCATGAGGCGGAGTTGAAAAAGAAACTGAATGTTGACGGAGACGAGGCCCGAGCCGAAGAGTCGGGCCAAGGGAAAGACCCACGTTGAGCGGAAGGCATGGTCTTTGAGGTATACCCGAATGAGAATGATGTAAGGGATGAGGCCGAGGCAACAGAGTAGACCAGTAGCCAGCGCCAATCGCATGTTCCACTTCCAAAAGTCCCAGGACCAGATGTTGACCTGGACCTCGATAACCTTCTTCTTATTCAAGATAGTGCGTAGCTTGTCTTCCGCCTTGTACAGGTGGTGTTTCCTGTGCTTCACATGAAGGAAAAGCTCCCCCATTCCGGTGGGATGGAAACCAGCGTTCTTCAGGAGGGTGGGTCCTTGGAAGAGTGGGTTATCGATGCTGGCGCAAAGAGCGATAAACCCCGCCTTGGCTATGCCGAGGCTTCCAAAGATGGTCATGGGTGTGGCAGCAGCGTTGAGAAAACCCTCACGTAGGGCCCTCATGAGGTGCTTCTCGCAAAGCCCAGTTGTAAGGAGGGGGATGAGGGGTGCGAGGTCATGAATACCACGTATAATGACTTGAGCGACGCCCGACGCAATCGGGTCTTCAGGGATGGGGTATTCGTGGACCAGCAAGGTCATACTTGTGTCAATGTGACGGAAACTAAGGCAGATATCAGTTGTGCCCTCCGTGAGACATCCCTCCACCAACTGGGTCCCACTTACCTGTCAAACGAGAGAGAAAACACTGCCAGCTTCGCCAGGTCGTCAGATGCAGATATTATGGGGGTGAAATCACGGCCGCGGCGCCACTGGATGTTGCGCATAAGAGGGCTTTTATACTGGCGGCCCCCATGAGACCAGCGCTTGTTTTCAATGACGTTGCACAGGTTTATGGCGGGAGTGCATGTGAAGGGAAGTCTGAAGACCACAGGCTGTGCACACTCCAAGACGTTCGTCTCAGAAGATAGAAACTACAGCTCTGCTCAGGAAAGAAAGGGTGTGTTCGNCCCGCACACCGTCAGAGTTCATGCCTCAGCCTTGACTCGGANAAGCGCTGCATTGGCGCTTAACCATTCGACGATCGGATCTCGNCCGTTGTCAAGTTCAAAGCCATGATAAGGATGAAANGATAGGGAGAGTGCTGTGTGTGCGCATGTAGTTCGCTGGCGACGAANCNGAAAGAGAGCACGTCGGTCAGGCCGCCAAGGGTTTTGTGGCTTCAACGCNATTGGCACACAACTACAAACAAGCCCCAAGGACAATACTTTAAGTCGCCAAAGTCGTCATGTACAGCCAGGGGCGCTNNTANAGANAAGACACTCATAAATTACAGAGTAAATATACAAGTTTACAGGTGCGTCGTCCTCCGAGTCGTTTGACATTTAATGATCATGNATGGTTAATCCGAATAGCGCACTCGCATCACAGGTTTCGAGCTGCTGTTATCAACCTTACGAGTAAATAGACCGTCGAATAGATAGCGCTCCTGGTATATGGTTGTGCATAGAGCAGTCTGATAGTCCAATCTAGAGTTGGAAGGTCAACNACCGATTCNTTCTTCCACNTNAAAGGTGCACCCACAATGTGATTGTNTCTCCCGACTTCGTCTTCCCGAAGACGTTGTCCTTGAATCGAGNTTGAATCTTATCCACGAGCATTTTGTAAGTCATNACTTGAAGTTCNCCGNTNNCCTGAGCCTCTCTCAGCACTGAGAGTAAGTTCTGCGTAAACTGTCCACCCTTCCCAGGATCCTCNTACGCCTGCTGTTCTGCNGCNGCACCTGCGAGGAGGAGNTGTGATGAATGCCCAATCAGNATTTCTNAAANGCNAACNNTGTTATCAGCCGACGGNAGGGNATCTCNNCNAACATNATCTACTCACCAGTCGTCGCTTTAGTGATTTTCTTGTGCCNCCCTTTCCTAGCCCGTTCTGCTCGTTTGATTCCCTCGTCGGCTGGAGCGAGCACCTCGTCCGGGGCCTTCGGNGTGGGGGGAAGCCCTTTAAGAGTGGAGGACCCCGACGAAGTGAGCCCCAAGTGCGATAAGGATGGCCCCAATTCCGCGGANTTTTCGAGAACCTCCTCTGTAAGAGATCCCTCGCTCAACATTAGCATCGGTAGGGACGGGGTTGGTGTATCATGATTTCCGCGTCCCATCGCACCGGCATGACACGAGTCGAGNATGAGCACCTGCGNGNGCGGAAACAGAGTGAGNAAGGGACAACTAGTCCAANGACAAGCGTACAATGTTATCTGTCTTTTCATCAGCGACATGCTGAAGCAGATCGACGATCTCTGAATATGGAAGGCAGTATTCTTCGGGNGACCCTTCCAACGACCTGTCGCCNGGTGGGAGATAAGGAACTAGATACGTGCCCTCATCCAATCCCGANACGAAACTGTGTCCAGCGAAGTAAATGACGATTGGGGCATCTGGGGTAACNGTTCCACGATGTCTAAGTGATTTGAGTTCTTCCACGATCTTCACTCTGGTCGCTTCAGAGTCGTACAGCGTTCGAATCTGACTGCGTGGGACGAGGAGAGTTTCCTCCAAATATTGCGCGACCGACTCTGCGTCGCTTTTNGCCTTGTCGAGGTCCTCNAACGTNGCTGAACCGCACTTGTCGATACCNATNATNAANGCGTGCATACCGTCGGCCGTTGGGGAATCCAAAGCCCATCCTACCCCATACGAAGAAGATCCTCCAGGCGGCAATTCGCCTATGGGTTTGGTCGGGTTGGGCATCTTCTCCAATACGNTAGGAAGCTTGGCGTCATCCCACTCGGGGTTTGCGGCCCATATCAAAGTTCGGACGCCTGAGAGGGCAATCTCAGTGAAGAACCATACAAGCGGTCCNTTCCANCCCATCTTATCNAGTTGCACNATNGTGAAGCACCCAATGTAGCCNACAATGATGCAGAGAATCCCGAACAAAAGCCCCAACTGTGTCGCCCACAAGAGGAACGTGGTAGGCAGCCGAGTGATCCATAGCAGGGCTTTCTCCACCTTCGTCGTTGCTTTCGACATTGTGGACGCGGTCGTGTTCACCCGCGCGGTTGCGACAGGCACAGGTTCCGGTTCGGGCTCGGGATCAGCAGCAGGTGGGGAAGGGATACCCTGCTCTGCAGCGTCGAATTCGACCGTCGCTTTGCGGGATTCACTGCTGTATCGACGGTGAACCGGATTCCGGAGGGTATCTTGGGGAGTAGGCTTGGGGGTAGTTGGGGCTAATGATATGGGCTCAGCGTTGAATTTGAACGAGGTCAACTTGTTAACTCCGTTCAGGATCTTCGCCTTGTCATCGTCATCCAGTTGGTGCCGGAGGGCTGTGGTGTTGGGTGCTTCTTCTTCCTCACCGTGATGCAGCCAAGNTAGTTGAAGCTCNTTGAAGACCTTCTTCGANCGCTCGTTCGGNTCCCAATTCGTTGGGATCGACTTNCCAATATGTTTGAGGTAGTTGTCCGCCGCTATGAATCGAAGTCGGCAATAGGTTTCCTCGATCACCCGGAGTTGGAACAAGAACTGGATGTTGACTGCAACGAGGCCTGACCCGAACAGTCGAAGGATGGGGAANAGCCAGGTAGTGGCGAAAGGGGGAGTGCCGATGAACATTCGGATGACAACGATGTAAGGGAGGAGGCCGAACGCGCATAAGAACGCTGTAATCAGCGCTAACTTGACGTTCCACCACCAGAAGTCCACAGANGCCAAATTGACCCTGACCTCCCACACCTTCTTCTTATTCAAAATGCTCCGCAGCTTATCNTCTGCCGTGTACAGATGTCGNTTGTTCTTCTTCACGTGNACGAAGAGCTTCCCCATTCCACCCTGACGGAATCCTGCGTTCTTGAGAAGNGCNGGTCCATGGAAGAAAGGGTAATCGATGCTNGCGCANAGGGCTATGAACCCCGCCTTTGGCGATTCCAAAGGCTGCCCGAAGATGGGTTCGAATTGGGCCGCNGCAGCTGCATAGAGAAGGCCCTTCTGAAGGGCCTTGTTGACCTGCTTTTCGCAGAGCGTGGTGGTGAGGATGGGGATAAGGGCTGCAATGTTCTGTATTCCTCCCGTGGTGATTCTGACGATTCCCGATGCGATTTCAGCTCCTGAGGACCCTGGGCCCGTGCTGCTCGGAAAGAAACGAACAATCAGCGACAAACGTTGGGAAGGGAGCCATCCTAGTACGTACATTTCCAGAAGAGACGCCATCAGCGGTGCTTGCTATCCTCATATGAGGAGAACCAGCCTTTGCCAACCGGCGCTGGGGGCAAAAGCCTGATGATGGTTGAAACAGAGAGGGGATAGGATAGAAGGGGATGAAAAAATGCAGGGGATCGACGTCGGAGGTTAAGAGGGGAACGTGGCGTGAAGAGTGGAAGATGGGCGTCTCTTTCCCTCGACTTCCGGATCCGGGGTGAAGGACCTCATGCGGTTTCATGAAGCTTCATATATGATGATGTGGGTGGGTGGAAGTTTGAATGAATTCACCGAAGATGAATCTATCATCCGAGGTGTTAGGGAAGAGTCTGCCATAGGTTGAGAAGGTCCCAAGCAAACTCCACCGGCGCCTAATCGTGCTTCTTGAGACTAGGTCGTCGGACCAAGATTGTCTCCGGTGGTAAAGTAGTCCCACAATTCAATAGAGGGTGTATAGTGCTGTAGAAGGTAGAGGAAAGGTGTAAGAGGACATGGATGAATGTGGATGAAGGCGAAGTGTTTTTGGCAAGCGAGTTATACACAAGCCCAAATACGTACACCTTTGTGCACCCGTTGACAAGGACCTCAGAGCGCCGCTACGCCTTTGACTGGCGTCACTATTCCGGTGGAAGACTACATACGGGTGGTATTCAATTGGGATGAATAGATTCTACTGAAAGTCGACTGCGGCAATATATTGCTCTGGGATCCGGCCAGCTGACCACCGATAGGCACGGCGACACACGTTCCTCGCTACATAGGTTGTAATACAGATATCATTGAGATGAGATTGGTCTATGTGTATGGTAGTAAAAGTAGGAAAGAGATACAGTGCAGTCTATATGTTCATCAAGGTCGTCAAACAGTCCTCGAGGACTTCTATATGGTTATCAAGATATTCCCAGCCAAAGAAAATGTCCCAGAAGAAAGACAGAAAAAAGAAATGGAACCAACAGAAGCCCACTGAAGCCTCCTTTCTACGCCCTCCTCTTACTCTTCATCTGAATCCCATCATCCTCGCTACTTTCTCCACTCTGAGTAACACCGCTCTCCGTCGTTCCTGGCCTCGTAGGCTCATCGGACATCCNCATGCCCTGGAACCGCCTTGCCAAATCACCNTCGCTCATCACCCTCCTATCGTCNGTCAGGTTNGANGTAGACGCAACCTGGCTTACTCCAGCTTGCACGCCTCCAATCCCCCCTGTCCTCGACGCGCTAACCGGATCTGGCGTTGCAGTCCTCATGGGCGGAGCCANGTGNTTNTACCGATCACCCAACCTCGCNCTCTCCTCATAGCTNGGCAACCCTTGCAAGCTACTCAGCGGAGGCACGCCGCCAATGAACCCCTTCGACGCNATCGAGTANTCNGGGACNTCCGTNAACGCCTTGTGCAACATGGCATCGTTGCTGTTCGTNGAGAGCGCAGGNGANAGAGGGAGCGTCGCGATCGATGGGATATGAGGGAGGCTACCACCCGCCGGGTGCGAGCCNAGGGAGAGGCGGAGGTGGGAAGAAGATCCAGAGGGAGATCCAGGNCGNGANGGAGGCCNGGANTGNGAACCCGAGGGTGGGATATATGTGTGCGCCAATGAGGGCTCAGGGGCCACCGCCACTAACGAGTGTTGTCGGGACGGGGAAGGTCGAGTGGGAACTGGAGCTGGGCGAGTGTCATGCTGCGCTGGCTGAGGATGAGGGGCGTTGTTGGAAGGCTGAGATTGATTCGAATGGGCGTTCCACGGAAGGTGGTGCGCGGAGTGCCCGTGATGATGGTGCTTTGTGAAAGAAAGTCCCTTCATGGCTCCCTTGAAGAAACCTCCGAAGCCCTTCTGGTGGTGATGGCCATGTTCCTTCTCTCCGTGAACTGGTGAGGATGGCCGGCTCGAGGAAGAGTGCCTCCGTTCGGGACTAGACGCCCTGCTGGGTCCACGACTCGGCCCACGACTTGGAGCCTGGCTCGCATCGCCGGGAGGAGGCGCTTGGAACCTCGACCTTGGATCTTCACTGAGACTCATCATGAGCTCGCAGTTGATCCAATCGAGTGGCGTACTCTCCCCACTTCCAGGCGCGTGCGGGAGGTGTGACATGATATGACTAGCGACCTCCAGAGGCGTCGTGTACCCCGAGCTNGTGTTGCTGCGACGTGGGGANACAGCCGTAGTCGAGGCNCTNGTNTGCCCTCCATAAACNGGGGGCGTGTGNGGACCANNNGNCTGCATAGCGGGCANNGAGGANACACTGGCGGTTGGTGCNGAGGCNAGGCTTGCTGATGACGCCGAATTCAGGTCNGTGCTGAACGCTTGAGCNAANATNTTCATCGCATCGTGGGTGTTGACCAGTGGCGGCGCAGGCCGGTCTTCTCCCAAAGCGAATTGCCCATTNGCCGCCTCCATGAAGGCTGCATGGTTGGTAGGTGATACTACTGGGGANGTTCCNTTGATAACCCANGGNTTGGTGATNCNCATNGTCACNGCTTCGGGNAGGAACATNTTGGCGACACGNTCCCGNACATGNGCAGTNTAGCTGGGCAGCTCGCGATCTTCGATATTGCTGACCTCTTCTTCCTCNGCTCCCGCCAGTAGGTCGTCNTGNTCCTCGATAGGAGCATTCTCCAGGCCAGGTGCCAGNACTGTACGCCTNGATCCACGNGTNTAAGCCCTCACTTCNTGGAGAAGTTCCTTATCCAAGATAGTAACAGGAAGCGAGCAGCGGAGTTCACTGATGTGTGAATCTGGGTTGCGGATGTAAATAGACCACCGCACGCGATGGCTCACCATGACAGGTTCGAGGGTATGCGACGGTACGATNTCGTGCTCGCCATCGGGTATGTTGAGGAAAAGGACAGAAACGACATCACTCGATATGATTGGCTCATCATCGCGGTGATGCGATTCAAAGGCGTTCTCGACGCGTGCCGTTGACGACGAGGGTTGCGCAGAAGGTGCGTTTATGATCGAGGGTGCAGCNGANGGNGGNTGGGATGGGGGAGCAGAAGGTGGTGGAGTGTTCGCGGCGGTAGTTGGTGGNGAGTTTCGCCTGCTNATCATGGGACTCGCCTGCCCGATGACGAGCCAGGGCTTGTTGGATTCGATTAGAACCGGCCGACCTTCTATGAAATCGTGGCGTGAGCTTGCTACGACACGGGTGTGTTCTTGCTTCCCGCTCCGAGCGTAGATCTTGGTAACTTCGAGAAGGTTCGTGAGGATGGATTCAACGACGACCCCTTTTGTCATTGGAGACAGCTTGACCAACGTCCCTAGTTTGTCACCCATGGCCCACGCCTTCTGGGGAAGGACGACTGAGTACATGAGCTTCCCCGGCCAAGTGTTTTCGATCTCGAGGGTTTGCTGATATTCGAGAGACTCGGCGGTGAACGATCGAAGGAGGGGTACTGTGACCATGCATTGGAGATTGTGGGCGAGGAAGGGTCGAACAGCGACAGCACGCAGTCTGTAGGCGATAGAAGCACCGCCTAGCACTGGAGTGGCTAGACTGGACGGCAAGGTACCGCCAACTTCGAGGTGGAAGGGGAAAAAGTGTCGGCCAGCTTTGAGGGTGCGAGCATGCTTGTTTGAGCCTTCGAGGAAAGACCAGTCGTGATGACAGATGATATAGGTCAGCGAAGTGGTGCTGTTAATGAGCCTAAACTATGTTAACGCGGCGGTACGATGAATAGCGAGAGTAGCACATACGAGTCGTTCGCTGGAACTGGTATCCGAGCCTTTCCTCTGAACTGAAGTGTGATCTCTTTGATTGAGGTCGCCTCGGTGAGATAGAGCATGACGGTCCCGCTAAGGCGCGTAGGCTCGACATCGGGTCCAGTGCCCTTGAGAGTGAGGAAGGGGGTATCGAGGACGATGTCGATGTAGGACTTGTCCTTGTGGTCATGTTCAGCATCGTGTTCAGCGGCGAGGTGTCGAGAGGAGGAAGGCATCCTGCCTGCCAGGCCTTGCAAAGGCACGACGTGAAGGATGGGAGTACAATTGAGAACGGAAGCTAAACCTGTTTTTATCACGACGGAAATTATCAGCCATGTTGCCAGACAAAGCAAGTCGGCTGAAACCAGCGCGAACCAGTCGCATACCTTATCCGGCGTGTTTTCCACGAAAGACCGTTCCGTGCCGATCTTTCGGCAGAAAATCGCACCCAGGCTTTATCTTGACGCTCGTTGCTATCGTTCTACTTTGAATTCTTGGGGATCGATTGTGCTTGAAGGGGTAGATGGTACGCGAACGTGGGTCGCTATTGGTTTGAACGCAGGGTCTAGGGCGCGCCGGTTCGCTTCGGGGAGGCTCGATTTTTGAGGATACGCGATGGGGCTCGCAAACGGAGTAAATATAGCCCATATGTCATGGGCCAGCGCCTCGAAGGCGGTGGACTTCGCTTCATTTATCGAGGCTGCCCTGCAACGAAGCGCGTTATCTACCTCTACCAATCCCCTTTCGAAGCTATAGAACAAGGGTACAATGCTTGAGAAGAGCCCTAGAATGCAGCTCCTTTTTATCCTCGCTCGAAGCCTGTGAAACCAACCTCGACAAAGGGTCGGAATTCGGTGCGAATCGTAGGTGCTTGAGGCTTCCGTAAAGGTGATGGTTCTTCGTAAGCCCTGGTAAAGATAGACCCAGAACTTCACGTGTAACAAGCGCCCACAGCTCAAGGAGGAACGGTGAGCCGTAGTGGCGATGGCGCCTGGCTATGAATCTCCCGGTTTGGAGTGAGCTGAGCTGATGCTTGAACATCTTCCAGTCACACTGCCCTTCTCCCCCACTGCTTCAAGCCCAGCTCTTCCGTCTAACGCCGTCTACAGCGCTGGGATGAGTTCAGCGTCAACCTCATTCCTGATCGAAACATGACGTCAAGCGAACTTCAGTCAGCTTGGGCCAGCGGCTCGGAAATAGTCCTCTATGACCCGGTTCGACCTAGGAGAGCGTTGAAGGCACCCTGGAGGGTCCTGCTCTCGAGAAGGCTGCATGATGGGAGGAGAAGGCAAGGTGGGGCTGCGCTGACTTGCTGGAAGAGGGGAAAAACAGCCAGACAATATCGGTGGCTTTGATGGGGGCTTTCCCATTAATTGCCCCATGGCTGAGTTGGTTACAGCGTCCGACTGTTATGTTCTCCTGAATGAGCAATCGGAAGGTCGTGAGTTCAAGCCTCACTGGGGCAGCCACGTAACTTTTTTAGGCTCGAACTCACGACCTAAGTACTAGTGTCTAAATGAGGCTCAAACTCAGGACCTCCGCTGACATTTTGCTCGACCTTTAAGTATATGGGTAAGGCTCGAGCGAGCCCATCATGGCCTCCGTCCTCGTTGAGTTTGCCCCTATTTTCACTGGAAGCCGATGACGTTTGCCTCCGCATGTGAAATCGCGAGCCTGTCGCGCCCATTTCGTTGAACCCTCGAGTTCAACGGGATGAAACGAACTTGACTCTCACCATCATATTTATCCCCGTGCTTGGGCCTGCCCAGCCTTCCAGACGGCTTTCCAGCTTGACTAGTAACCTCCATGTCCTCAAGCCTCCATTCCAAGGCGCTAGCCTTAACGATACCGGTCACATACGCCAAAGAGCTCCTGGGGCCAGTTGCTGGAAGACTGGATATTGCCAAGTCTGCTTTGTTCTACTATGTTCTGGCCATCTATGCCCGCAAGGCATTCTGGCACCTTCGTGCTCGAGGCGTTACGGCCAGCGCGAAGGACGTCTATGTTGCGGTGTCGCAGGTGCGGTTACCGTTTGTGTCGTGTGCATGCCGACAGCTGAGCCTCACTTGAAGTTCGTAGTTCGTCTAGTCCTCCGCTTGCCATCCATGCAAAAGAAGGTCACGACGGAAATGAGCAAGGCACGTCTCGACATCGAGAACAAGCTCGTTCCGAAAGGACCGAATGTTACTCGTCATTTGACATTACCAGAGGACGGCAAGTCTCTGGAATGGATTCTCGCAGAGATGGAGAAGATGGACGTCGAGCTGAATGGCCAGTCCAGCGTCTGGAATCAGGGCAAATTGTCGGGGGCCGTATATCGTAAGTCACATCAACTAATTCATTTACCTCTGCTAAAGATTTGGGTCGATGGTAGACGGCGGTGAGGACCTGCAAAGGATCATCTCTGCCGCGTACGACAGGTACTGCGTGTCCAACCCTCTCCATCCCGACGTGTTCCCCGCCGTAAGAAAGATGGAGGCAGAGATCGTGGCCATGGTTCTGAAACTGTACAACGCCCCCGACACGGGGTGCGGTGTCGTAACATCCGGAGGGACCGAGTCTATTATTATGGCTCTAAAGACCTACCGAGACTGGGCGAAGAAGGTCAAGGGTATCACAGAGCCTGAGATGTGCGCCAATACCATTTCTACTCCGCGGATTTCGCTCATAATCTTCCCAGTGTCATTCCCGAGTCGGCGCATGCAGCGTTCGACAAGGGTGCTGCTTACTTTAAGATCAAGGTTCACGTTATTCCAGTAGACAGGTATACCCGCAAGGTCGCCCTAAAACGCGTAAGACGTGCCATGTGAGTATCTCAACATGCAGGCCCTCACGTCTACTGATTACGGCTGTGAAGAAACCCCAACACAATTCTAGTGAGCCACCCCCAAAGCTAGATGGGCATGACTCTGATCCTAGGACGTCAGCTCGTCGGATCGTGTATCAACTACCCTGATGGAGCGCAAGACGATATCTCAGCTCTTTCCGAGCTCGCACTCAGACATAACGTTGGACTCCATGTCGACTGTTGTCTAGGAAGCTTTATTGTTCCCTTCCTTGAGCCCGCTGGCCTCTCGCAGGGCAATGCGAACGGAAAGTACAGACTAGCGCCGTTTGACTTTAGGTTGAAGGGCGTCACAAGTATCAGTTGCGATACGCACAAAGTAAGTTGTCCCTTCCGCACTAGAACGCTTACCCCACTCAACATCGACTATGCTAGTACGGATTCGCCCCGAAGGGCACTTCTGTGATTATGTACAGGACCCCCGAACTGCGACGATTCCAGTACTACGTCTACCCTGAATGGATGGGAGGTGTATACGCCAGCCCGAGTATGTCGGATCCCGTCCTGGTGCACTCATCGCTGGTGCCTGGGCTGTTATGCAACATGTTGGTACCAAGTGCGTCTCTCTGATCACCCAAACGTATTCACCGGCTCACCCTGGTGTATTGCTCCTCACAGAGGTTACCTGGAATCCTGCCGCACCATTGTCCTCGCCACACGCCAAATTGCTGACGCGATTACGAACTCAATCCCTGAGCTCTACGTTCTGGGCGACCCCCAGCAAGCGTGGTCGCCTTTGCTTCCAAGCACCCTCAGGTCGACGCGTTGGAGGTTGGCGATGCCATGAGCAAACGCGGGTGGCATCTGGCTGGTATCACAAATCCCAAGGCTTGCCATTTGGCTGTGACCGTAAGTCACTCTCCAGTGCCGCTGTACCAATAGACGCTAAATGGTTGGTATAGCGCCTGACGGTGCCTGTTGTGGGCGCGTTCATCGCGGACTTGAAGGACTCCGTGCAAGAAGCGAAGCTCGCACCGTCC
>JANDKE010000625.1:3591-22226 GCA_027627275.1 Coprinellus aureogranulatus | reverse complement strand
AGTCGTGCTGTCTGCCCAGTTCGAAACCGCGACCGAGTTCGGATCCCTGCTGCGAGCCAACACCCCCGTATCGCGCATGATGACCACCTACACCCGCGAGGCCTGCAGACGCTACCTCAAGAGCGTCCTCGCTGAACGCATCAACTCGCTCATCGAACACAAAGACCTCAACCTGGAGATCAACCCCGTCAAGGTGTACGAGCAGATGATCAACCAGATTGAGGAGGAGACAGGCGCGCTCCCGCCAAACCTTGCCCCGAGGTGTCCCCCCCTGAAATCGCGGCGAAGAACAGCGACGTCCAAAGCGATCATCGCCCCGCGTCTGACCATGCTCATGGAAATAGCGAACAGCTTCCTGGTCACGATCATCGAAGCATGGAGAGTGTGCCATATGGAATTCGGTGGATCTGCAAGCAGATTCGGAGTCTGACGAGGGTATGTCGTCCGGCATCTTGAATGGAGAGCCTGGCTGACCGCCCACAGCGAAAATACCCAGATGCGACGGACTATGCGATTTGCTCGCTGATTGGAGGATTCTTCTTTTTGCGGTTCATCAACCCCGCCATTGTCACTCCACAAGCATATATGCTTGTTGACGGCGTCCCAGCAAAGCACCCACGGCGGACCCTGACTTTGGTGCGTTTCCCACCTCTGTTGCGATAGCTATTCTAACGAAGTCGCAGATCGCCAAGATGCTGCAGAACCTGGCTAACAAGCCCTCATATGCTAAAGAGCAATACATGATGACGCTGAACCCCTTCGTCGAGAACAACAAGGCTCGTATCAACCAGTTCCTAAACAATCTTTGCGAAGTCGGAGACTTTTACGAATCACTCGAGGTTCGCATCTCACAGATTGCCGCCGTGTCTTTCATCTTACTGACGGATCGCGCAGATGGATCAGTACATGGCACTGTCCAAGAAGGATCTTATGATTCATATCACGATGAACGAATTGTACAACACACACTCATTAATTCTTCAACACATTGAGACGCTGGTGGGTCTATTTCGGTGTTTCTCCCGGAGGCTCGCTCCCGAGCTAACACATGGCACAGTCGCCTAACGATAAACAACATCTTCGTATTCTCACCGACGAACTGGGACCTGCACCGTCGCAGGTACCTCGCAAGGAGAACAGGACTATTGAACTGCCCCTATTCAGTCGATGGGAAACACCCATTCAAGACATTCAGACTGCGCTGATGGATTCTGTGTCGTCGAGCGACATGCTTTACATGGAAACCAAGTCCATCTTTGTTCAGCTCATTAGATCACTTCCAGGAGCAGCTGACAAGCAGCCTTACAACCTTGCTGCGATCGCAGAACGAGCTGCAACGACGAAGGATGCTGTGCTGGTTCGAAAGGGCATCAAAGTTAAGGAGATGCTGAGGGAGCTGGAGGAGCTGAAGATTGTGGATCCTAGCGACGGGTACAAGCTGATGCAGGATGAAGTCGCAGCAGAGCTTGTGCACTTGGGCAACTTGCGGGAGAAGGTCGTTCTTGAGACGAAATCGCTGGAAGCAGTATACAAGACGATCTGCGACCATAACAACTACTTGCGGTCACAGCTGGAGCAGTATAAGGCGTACCTCCAGAATGTGCGGTTGACGGCATCGAAGGAGAAGGGAAGTACGACTGGGGTGGGGGTTGTGACTGTTGGTGGGAAGGAGAAGAAGCCTATCAAGCCGGTTGTCTTGGGACCTTATCGCTTTACGCATGCGCAGCTTGAGAAGGAGGGGATCATTGTGGAGAGTAACGTACCTGACAATCGGTGAGTTTTCTGCCTTCCATTGCTACTGGGCGGGGTACTGATGCGATTTATAGTCGACCGAACATTTACTTCAACATTACATCTCCAACGCCTGGAACCTTCATCATTGCCCTCCATTACAAGGGCCGTGAAAAGGCGATTTTGGAGATGGACCTCAAGATTGACGACCTGTTGGAGAAGCAGAAGGACAACAAGCATCTCCTTGACTTGGAGTATGTGCAGCTTAACGTTCCCAAGGTGCTAGGCCTCTTGAAAAAGGTCTTTGCCAAGCGGTGAACGTTCTTCTGTGCATTTCCTCCTCCTCTTTTGGGTTTTCGGCGTTCCTTCCTTCCTCTTCTCTTCTCTTCTTGTATACCATTTCATTTTCTTTCTTCTTCTTACTACGTTCCTTCAGACCTCAGACAGTCCCTGCGCTACCCACTTGACGTCTCTCGTTTGTCAGATCTCCATTCCTCCTCCTCTGTTCATTCACATTGAATCAGTTCGCCTCCTTCCTTGTTTTAATATTGTCTTTATGCTGTTTATTGAGGTTCCATTCGACCCTCCTTGACGTTGAAGTTATTATTTTCGTTCTCTTCTCTTCTCTTTCTCTCTCTTTCGGTTCATGAGCTTGACCTGTTGATTCTCGTTTCCGTCGTTCCTTTACCTTTTATATCCAGACTGGATCCTGTATCAATGAGTTACGGCCAAATCGTGTATCACCCATCGACAGTTGCTTGGACTGAGCGAGAGTTTCCTTCATGAAGGTATGTTCTCAGAACTCGGATCGGCCGACCGCCTATTCACGTTCCCTCGCCCTCCTCCTCCTGGGTTCACGCGGTTGTACGCTCTGCCTCCACCGGCCGCATGGCCATCCCTCAGACTGCGTTGACCCCTAACGTATTTAGTTGACCGCCTGGGCAGTAACAGAAATAGCAGGTGCTCTAAATGGGGAAGCCGCACTAAATTCAGACGCAAAGTTCCCTGCTGCTGCACTGCAACCACTCTATTCCCGCTCCTTATATACAAACCTCCATCTCCAACGGCATTTTCTCTCCTTTCCTTTCACACTCCTTCAAATCTACAATAAAAGTCTTACAAGACACCACTTCACCGAATGCAGTCCTAGGGCTGGGTATTTGAAGCCAGCCAAACCGTAGTTCAAGGCGAAATCGACGAGGAGGAATGTTGTTTTTCGTTGCGGTGGCGGCATGGTTTGCTGTGGTCGCTGCTGACCTCGTACCACGCCATGCCGTCCCAAGATTCAGGCCATTGACGCTTCCAATCCACCCGCTCTCGCCGAACACTCTGCAAACTCGGGACGTTGTAGGAACGAACGGGCAGCAGGGAAATGGGTTGTCAGCGGTGGGCATGTCAAGCGACAGGCAGTGAGTGGCTTATTCTAATCGCTTGAAAGACTGTGTATCATTTTACTCTGTGTAGGTCTCATTATACTGTGCTCAAGGTTGGCGAGATAAACTTTCGTGTTGCACTGGATACGGCGTCCTCGGATTTGTGGATCGTTTCATCGGCGTGCGAGACAGCCCAATGTACACGGGTTCCTCGGTATCCTCTGGCGTATCAGAGTCCAACCTTCCTCGCCGTGGAGGGAAATGCAACGGCCTTCAAGGCGGGCTATGCAGATGGATCCAGTGAGTCGGTCGTCCTCGTCGTTTCCAATACCGTATCCTAACAACACCGTGCAGCCGCATCCGGGTTTGTGGCGAAGGAGACCATCCAAGTAGCCAACCTCACCATTGCTGAGCAGCCTTTCGGTGGGCCGTGCATCGCCTCGTTTACTGCGACCCGGGTAGCTGACTGTGCGGTGCAGGTCTCGTCACAGACTCGAACGTCACATTCAGCGACCAAGTGAGCGGGATCTTCGGGCTGGGCTTCCCGAGGCTATCCTCAATCTCCAGGTCCACCAATTCCACACCATTCTTCACCACCCTCGCGTATAAAGGCTTGCTGGACTACCCGCTCTTTGCTTTGAGCTTGGCGAAGAACGGCACGGGGTCCTTGACCCTCGGTGAGTTTTGCCCGTCAGTCTTAATTCATTTGGGTTCGTCCACCTGACCCAGGGTCTCGACAGGCGCCATCGATTCATCCGTTGTGAATAACACGAACCAGATTTCGTGGAACCGGGTAGCCGCGTTCCCGCCTTTCGTCAACGAGGCGAATGTCACCACGCCGACCTACTTGCAATGGGCGATCCCGCTGGCCTCGTTCTCTGTCAACGGCACGAGTCTTACTCCCGCAGCGACGTACCCTACGATCCAAGGAGGGCGGTCTTTGGCTCTCATTGATGTGTGAGTCCACTCGGATCCCTGTTTGCTGCATGTTTCTGAACACTTTGAGAAGCGGCGCGGCTGGTATTTCGGGGCCGATACAAGACGTCTCACGGATATTCTCCCAAATCGAAGGCGCCCGGCTCGTCGATTCCGATACTGGCCAGTGGGTAATACCCTGTGATACAACCGTCCCAATGACGTTCACCTTTGGGTGCGTACCGACGCTATGCATGTCGAAAGGAAGGCGAATTTCAGACGTCTAACAACCCCCATGTAGTACTTCGACCTATACTCTGCTTCCAGAAGACTATCTCATCGGACCCGCGTCTGGGAATCCCAACCTGTGTCTCTCTTGGCCCCGCGCTTCTCCTCCCAACTCCGATGGAATTGACTGGCAACTTGGCGCGCCCTTCCTGCGGACGGTTTACTCGGTTTATAGGTATGTGCACTTCTATTTTGAAGTTGAAGTCATACCTGAAGTCACCACTACCGTATTGTAGCTTCGGCATCAACTCCAAAGAACCTCCCATCATTGGATTCTATCCCCTACGCAACGCAACGGAGCTAGCGAACCTCACAGCTTCTCAAACGCCTGAATACATCTCTTCCTACCTCGCATCGATATCAGCTACCTACCCCACCACACTGCCGAACGTCATCCTTCCTACCCCAACCTACTCGGTGCCCCCATACGCATTGAACAGCTCGGTCTCTGCGCCTGTCGGTGCGGTCGTTACGTCTGGGCTGGCTACTAGCACGTATACGCCGCTCTTTGGGACGCACACCCCGGTTAGTGTACTCAATATCTCGGCTGTCCCAACAGTTAGACCGGTGCCTACGGTGTCGACGTTTACTGTGACGGATGATATGGGACAGATTACTGTTGGGACTGCGATCGTCCAACAGACGTCTGTTCCTCTGGGTATACCTCCAGGGTGGAACGCCGCTGTTGGGCTGAAGCAGAGTAGTTGGGCCGTGGCAGCTGTTGCTTGTCTAGCTTCGTTCGTTTCATGGACAGTGCTCTGATTGAACAATGTAACCGTACCAATACTATACCGTCTTCTTGCATCCATCCTCACAGTGACACTTGTAATCTTATGCATACTTTATTGCTTTCGCTTTCGTTCATCTTTTTTTTGCTTTGCATTTGGTGGATTAAAAGAAGTAGGTAGTCTGGTCGTTGGGCGTCCAAGGGAGGGGGGAATACAAGATTCACTGCTCTACCTTTTTCTCCTCCTTCTGGCGGATGTACTCTTTCCACCACTCCGGCTCTAGTTCTGCACGCTTTTCCTGGAGCTCTCGTGCGTTACGCTCGAGGTGTTCCATAGGCGCGCGGAGATGGTTCGGAGCGTCGTGGTCGATGTTGGGCATTTGCTCTTGAATGCGCTTCAAAAGCCATCAGTCAAACGTCTCGCAGACGACTAAGTGGTGACTTACTTCAAGAATTCNCCNNGTCATCATNTCCTCTGCCCCACAATCCATCCACGTCTCAACCTCCGCCCTCTCCTCCGGGTCATANTGCCNGATTCTNGGGTCGCTGTCCTCNGCCTCNATCACACTCGCCTTCGCCANCTCCTCTATCACNNCNGGGTCGCGCATCTTGAAGTCNACCCATTTCATTAGTGCTTGGCTTATGTCGCGNGGAGGNGAGATNGAGACGGCTGTTGAGCCGAGGTATGTCTCTTTGTCGAAAGAGAAGAGGTCGGGNGTGTGGGGNGATTGGAAGCCGAAGGATTGGGCGACTTCGTCGAGGCCGCTGTCGTATTCGTCGCGGTAGCTTTGGGGATTNCGGTANGCGTAGACGCCGCCCTNTGTGNGGACAAGGAAGGNNTTNGTNANNTGNNCANGNAGGGGNNNAAGGNANACTGACGATNGCAGAGGCAGCGTTCATGAATACTGTACATGACCGCTTTTCGCCGGTTTGNGCTTCTGCTTCGTATTCGGCGAGGTAGATGGGTATGAGGATGGGTCGGAAGACTGACTTNANTGNACNNANTCAGCTNCCANNCGCTCCNNGNGNANANGANGTTNACGAACAAACTTTTCCCGAACATTATCGAGGTTGCANTGNAATTCAGGGAAGATCTCCGTGCGCTCNCCCGCGAGGGCTTTCAAGCCTGTNAGCGGGAAGATGGTGTANGGNANACAGCTNATNTCGCTGCCNAATTGGTGTACGAGGCCCGGAGACCANGGAAGNGTTTTGTTGTTGCTGAGGTTGGAGTTGCCGGGGAGAAGTTGGCCGCCCGCGGCAATATCTGTGTCGGGGTTCCANAGTGGNGAGGTGGAGAGGACGCGGAAGTCGGAGCCTGCAACGAGGTGATAGATCTNAGNGTNNGTNCNNTNTNNNGNATNNGNTGGGNNNNACCTGGNAAGTAACTNGNGNNANGTGAGCATCTCCACCACGAGGTANGGGGCAAGACTCACCCGTTCTGTAGTTGGAANCGTGCTGTCCGCTGTNNNATGTAAGTNCAGAGCCTAGCCGNCTCAGATACNAGCTCACCTCNTTGTCGTTNAAGTTGATCTTTGCCTCCAGCTCNGCGTCGTATATCCATGCTGGAAAGTACACAGGTACTATCCGCTTNGGCTGGAATGTAGAGTTATGNAANCCAGGTATAAACCGTGCAAGAGTCGATCCAAANAGACCCTTGTTGCATAGTGAGGAAGCCCAGATACCAAGGAACACCTTGGCCGCCTCTTGGTCAAAGGCGAATGGGTACGCTGCGGCCATTCGTTGTGAGTAACGTTGTACATGATAGTGACAATGTATTGAAGCTCACCGCGAAGCTTCTGAAAGTTTGAATAGGTATTCGCCGCTGTCGAGTATCTTCTATGGCGCAGACGCGTCACCAGCCTCGCTCGCCATATCATCGTGCTCGTCGTGTCGAACGATGACGAACGGCCTCTTGTCGTCGTCCACACCGGCTGGCGGGTCTCGTGCCTGAGAACACGGCTCACGTGGATCCCATCAATTGATGCCGGACGTCCTCAAGTGGACACGTATTCGACACGCGAAATTTAGACTCACCGCCAATCGCTGTCGCGCAGCACGTCGCCTAACTCCCTTCCCTCCTGACCCCCCGCCACGGCGGCTTAGAATGCTTCTCTCATTTGTCGCGGTCCTCGCCCTGGCTTGGCTGGCGGCGGCGGCGGATTATTACAAGATTCTAGACGGTACGTCCGTGATAATGGGTTATGGGGTCTCGGGATCTGACTGGGATCGTCCCTAGTGCACAAATCGGCCTCGGATAGGGATATTAGAGCGGCGTACAAGCGTCTCAGTAAGAAGTGGCATCCAGACAAGAACAAGACGCCTGAGGCGGAGGGAAAGTTTGTGGAAATCGCGCGGGGTATGTGTTGCCTTATCGCCGTTGGGAGCGCGTTCGCTGACTTGGTTGCGTAGCGTATGAGATCCTCTCGGACCCAGAGGCAAGTCTGCCTGACGCATGCGTACTCGCGTAGTCTTGACATTTGTGCAGAAACGGCAAATATACGACCGTCATGGAGAGGAGGGATTGAAGGCGCACGAAGGAGGTCAACAGCATCATGGAAATCCATTCGATATGTTCCAGAACTTCTTTGGCGGTGGACGTGAGTCGCAATATCGCCCGCCCCTTTTGCTAACGCATACTGACGCTGATATAGACCACCATCAACAAGTTCGCAAGGGTCCTACTTCATTGACAGAATTTGAAGTGTCATTAGCGGATATCTATTCAGGGGGTGACATTGAGGTACGTCCTAACATCCTGTTGCTCAGCGAGACCAGCCAAAACTGACAATGACTACAGTTTATGATCAAGAAGAAGATTCTTTGCGACCACTGTCGTGGAACCGGTGCTGCTAGCGACGGCGATATCCATACATGCACGTCATGTAACGGACAGGGAGTCAAGCTTGTCAAGCAACAGGTGCGTCGTTATCGCTGCACGGTCTGTCTCCCTCTAATCATCTCACATCGTCCCTACGTCTTCTAGATCTTCCCTGGCATGTTCGCCCAAAGCCAAGTAACATGTCAAGAGTGTGGAGGACGCGGTAAAGTCATCAAGCGCCGGTGTCCGCACTGCCAAGGGAACAAGGTTATGGACCACACCGCTCGCTATACGCTGGAAGTGCAACCCGGCATGCCAGAAGGTCATGAAGTCGTATTCGAAGGCGAGGCTGACGAGAGTCCGGACTGGGAACCTGGAGATATTGTGCTGCGGGTACGGAGTAAGAAGGAGCAGGGTGGATTCAGGAGGAAGGAGACGAGTCTTTATTGGAAAGAGACTATTGGGATTGATGAGGTGCGTTCTGCCCTTGCTCACAACATTGAGTCGACCTAACATTGTGGCTATTCTCCAGGCTCTTCTCGGGTTCGAACGCAATTTGACGCACTTGGACGGCCGGACAGTAACACTTTCACGGAAAGGTGTTACGCAACCTGGTTACGTGCAAGTACTGAAAGGCGAGGGTATGCCCGTCTTTAACCGACCTGATCTCCACGGAGACCTGTACGTAGAGTACAATGTGGTGCTGCCGACAGAGCTTACACCACAGATGCGGAGAAGTAAGTCCCTTTCGAGTTGTCGTGCTTGTGCTTCTGCAAGGATTCAAAGCTGACGGGATACGTGTAGAATTCGCAGAAGCGTTCCGGTCATCGTCAAGTAGCCATGATGAACTGTAGATCTTCCATTTAATTGTATACCCGCATTTCTTGGATTATACAGGTTCGAGGGAGCGTTCGTGAAGTTGGGTCCTGCTGCCGGGAAGCCGCCCTCCTCGTCGGTCGAAGTCCTGCTCCCATCCTGCCGACGCAAGACATTTACAACTGCTGCACCTGCCAAAACCGAACCTAGCACCGTCATCACATGCTCTTCTCCAACTAGCGTCCTGCCAATAATAACCCTTCGCCTAATTAGGCGCCCGTCCGCGATACCCGTACCCCTCTCGCCCGCTCGCCCGGCACACTTCTACAGACAAGGAATTTGAAGCAACATTGCCAAACGCAATTGAGATAGTCATCCTCAGCCCGTCTTTCGTCATAATGGAGGCAACGTTAAACTCGGAACCCGAAGCGTCTGCGTCATTCTCATCGTAGTAGCTTTTAGGCTTACAGCCCATGACTGGTCGGCACCGGCTCAATTTACGCGGCTAAAGCGCGCAACAACCGTCTTGACTCCTCCTGAATCTCCACCGAAGGTAAAAGCCGTGATAAAGTCGATGATTGGGTTCAGGCTGCTCTCATCTTCCTTCGGCCGTGAATGAGCCGCCCTCTCGACAATCCTTGGCGCGCGTACCGTGGAGTACATGGAATAAGATAAGATAGAAATATGGGTGAACTAGGAGGCGAGGGTAGCAGGCAAGGAGCGGACTCGACTGCCGACGGTGTCGAGCAGGCGCATCACCAAGGAAGTCCCACACCTTAACGGCTCGCAGTGGCCCTCGGCGCGTGTTTTAAATTTCCAACTTTCTTCCGAACTTCATGCCACCGTGACTCTGGATACAGCTCCCAGCTCGGCTTCTACCCGACAGAGCCTTTCTTACTCTGAACGTGACTCTAAAACCGAAGTGCTATGGTCTCTCGGTGTGTCATCTAATTGCTGGAAGCCTTGACCAATTTTTAGTCACCTTTGGCTAACTCCGAGTCTTGACTTTACGGGCCTGAGTCACAGACACCAGAATATTTGACGGGAAAGAGCTTACGATCGCGCCGGGGAATGAGCACTCAATGCTTTATAACCTGATCGCGACTCTCACCTTGCAGTGCCACGGCTGCGCTTTGCCTTGTTCAAGTTGCTCCTTCCTTGGTTCCTACCGTCACTTCATCCAATGCCAACAATCGCCTCGACGACTACAACAAGCTGCCGCTATCTAGACGTTTCATTCGATAACGAGCCATTGATGGACTCCTCTGCTTTGAACTGCATGCAAGACTCCGGTGTGGATCCCCCAGCAGTCCAGAAAGCGCCCGTCATGGTAGACGTACCCAGCGACATTCTCCAGTCTATATTCACATTCGCGAGCTCTCCTGGCTATGACGATCCGGATCTGACAGATTTGCGTCGATCGCAAGCAGCGATTACAATATGCGCCCAAGTATGCAGGGCCTGGCGTTCGGCAGCCCTTGCGCAAAAAGAACTATGGGCAGCACTAGTGGATTTCCAAGGACAATCGGTGGAAAGGCTTCGCCATCTCCTCAAGATATCCTCCCCTTATCCGTTCAATGTTGGCCATCGATCCGCCCCAGTCTCGTTCACCGGAGCCGCGGCAGATCCCCGGTCTCGGAACCTTCGCCATTTGCTCAGCTTGCTGCAAGAACATCAAACCCGCGTTCGCGAGTTCCACGTCGACTGGTTCTCATTCAACAAAGCATTTGTTGTAGAGGGACGGCGAGCGTCACTCACCCAGCTCCAGATGCCGCGTCTCGAGGCACTGTCATGGTACGGTACAGGGCCTTTCGATCAAGCTTTATACTTCAGTATGGAACCGGACGGCTCAAATTCCCCACTATTTCCCCTTCTCCCCGAGCTCCCCAGGCTGAGGCGCGTCGTCTTGCACCATGCCTTTGGGATTTCTAAGCCGTTGCTGTCGAGGTGTCGTACTACTCTCACAGAGCTTTCCCTTAATTCGGCAAAAGAAGCGGCACACCGCCTGCCGATAGAGCAACTGGCTGACGTCCTAAGAGGCTTGGAGAATTTGCAACTTCTCGGCCTCTTCAACGCCGTGGAACCCGGCGAGGGAGCCCATGGATCAATGGTCACGAGTCACCTTCGACCCATACCATTGCCGCAACTCGTCCACATATCTCTCGGAGCGTCGAAGGCAAACCGGATGGACGCTCAAATCGCCCTTCTGGATGCAATTATTCCCTCGGAGGCCTGCGGGGTGCAACTACTCCTACCCTACCGATTTATTCTCGATGGGTTGCGACAGCCCCTCCGTCAATACGTTTCCAGGTTCTCCAGCTCTCCCTTTCCAGGTCAGGAAGGTGGGATGAGAATGCACATTTCAATCGACCGTGATGGCAATGACAAAACATGTACCCTCAGCAACATGTCCTTATTCCCTCTGGACGCTGTTGACTTTGAATGCCGTGGGCTGCAAGGCATTTTGCGCTCCCTGAGCTCCATCAAGACACGTCCTTTGACGGTGCGGGCTCTGGATGTAGTCCATGCTGTCCACTATCTTGTTCCCATCGTCGAGGAGGTGACATCCGTGGAATTAAGTCTGAAAGGTACCATGGACCCCTTCGACGGTTTGATCACCTTCGCTGGGGCTTACTCCATATTTCCGAATGCGACCCATCTCATCCTCCACCACGATGTAGCGGAAGAAGCACTACGAGAACTTAGCATTGTCTCTGCGCAGAGCTCTCAGCAAAATAGCGGCCTGCCCAGCCTCCGGAAGCTCACGTTGGTATCTTGCAAATGCACCCCAGACACTGACGTCTTCCGAGTGCTTACAGTGTTTCTCGAAGCGAGGCGGTGCGTTAATCTTGCCATCCAAGAAATCTGCTTCGCAGAATGCACCGTCGTCAAAGGCGAGTTGGCGGACCTTGCGCACCTTTTCGGATGCGACATTACGATTGAGCCGGGCACCTTGGACTCGTCGCAGCTCGCCCAGTATGAAAAGTATTGTAGTAGACAAGAGGCCTTGTAGCTGCCACCCTTTGCGGCCTTGTTGCAATTGCATACTACATACAGTATCTTGTAACTCTGACTGAGTGTTCCTGCTCGGATCGATATCCTGTTTTCCGTATACTCAAGTCCCTGTTGGAGTAGAGAGGCATCAGGCCTCTGGGTGCAGCTCCAGCTCAGGTACCTGGACCATGTTGCCATGTTGCCCCTGACAGTGAGTGAGCGAGTACGCAATTGCGGGGTTAGTGGGGGATTGGCGACAAACCCCGCACTCATCATCACGCCGGGCGCGCTCGAAGTCGAAAGGTGCCACTTGTCCTTTCCCCTTCACTCTCCCACCTCCCTTGGTTCACCAGAGGAATCGCCCCCAGCTAGGGTCTACGCAACAGCCCTCAACTCTCACCTCGACGATGCCCATCGACGACCTTCCGAACGAGATCCTTCTACTTGTCTTCAAGGAACTCGTGGAATTGCCTTCACCTTCCTTTAACAACCCACCGTCTAGAGTAGCAGAGGTCTGCCGTCGGTGGAATTCTTTGGCACTTTCAGTATCGAATATTCGGTCCATCGCTCCTTTGGTGGATCTGAACATCCACTCGCGTACTCTGAACTTCGGCGGTGGCCACCAGGAATTGCCATTCGCCCTTGCAATTAGGAATGTCAGCGATCGAAATGAGAAGAAAGAGTGCGTCAAGACGATATGCAATACTTCGGTTAGATGGTTGCATGTAGAGATCCTTGACGTGTCGGTCGGGTTGGCGGAGTGGATGTCGTCTAAACTAACCGGACGGATACCGCTGCTGCACACCCTCAAGCTCAGATTGGATGACTCCGAAGACGATTATACAGCTCTATCGGATCTCGATGCACCCTCCCTGTGTCGGTTAGAGGTGGAATACAATGGGGAGCTCGCGCTTGAGGCACCCTTCCAACAACTGGAAGAGTATGTCGAGAGGTCAGCCAACCCTTGGCCCTACGCAAACCTCTCGTACGACGTTATTTCTGACGGGTCGAAGCTCAAAAGCATCTCCCTCGGGTATGTGCTGCCCTTGTCTACTAGTAATCCCTTCCGCGTGGTGGATCGTAGTACGCTTCAAACGCTACCTCACCTCACAACACTCAATCTCTATCTTCCCCATCTTCCGACTCGAAAGCTCTTGGCTTGGCTCACACTCCCCTCATTAAATCGCTTGAGGGTAGTATCTAATTCCCCTGATGTACTCGAGACGGTCCACGAGTTGATCTATCGATCGCAATGCTCTCTGACAACGCTCTCCGTTCGCCTCCCCGGATGGACTCCCTTATTGATATCCTCGCAAGCCGAGCTAACAAGAGCTCGATACATCGCTGTCCTCTACGTATGCCCCCAGCTCAGGAACCTTGAGCTCGACGTCCCCACTATGATCACATTGAACGAAATCCTGTGCCCTTGGATGCCGTCTTTCCTTCCACATTTACGCGAACTCGTAGCCCATCTCCCCAATGCGCCATCGGCTCCCCTTCAGCTACACGGTGAAGGATCGCAAGTGCGCAAAGTGCCGTTTGTACGACTCATTTTCCCTACTGCTGAGGCGCGTGCACAGGCGCACGAGATCCTCGATTACGCCATCCCGGTGGCAGGAGGCCGGAAACTCGATAAACGACTGAAGGAAGTCGCCCAGCTCTTAGTATCGTCGCCGGAAGCACTCGATGACTGCCTTGCATACCTGGAATCCCCCACTCCTACTTTACAAGACCCTTGGCAGGTCTTGGTGAGTGTCCAACTACTCTGCCCTTCGTTCCATGACACTTAAATCTTGCGGACCGTGTTTCAACTCAGCTATCCCGCATCTACGTCCACTTGGATACGCTACGCCTTACAGTTCCGTTAGCTTCTAACAGAACACATGAACGAATCGAAACCATACTGGCATATTTTAACGCTCTGCTAGGGCTACTTAATCTGGGATGGAGAAGCGAGAATGACCTTACGTTGATGCGGACGGGTAAGCGAAGAGCGTTAACCGTAATAGTACTGTGAGCCCACTATTGACTTTGCATGACTTTGCCTTAGGTTCTCCTTCCCCGGGACATCTGTGCAGCCTTCTAGACGCAGAGGGGACATATCCCGATAACTCAGGAACCAATGCGACAAGCCCTCCGTGGGGTTTCATTGACCTTACACGACCAATAGGATCGTCTTAGGACTTGGCTATAGAGCGCCCTTCGCTCCTCGTCGGCTGCAGCACCGACGTACATCCGTAAAACAGTGGTATATCCCCGTTGCTGGTCACTCATAATCCACCGCATAATCAACCTCCCGTCTGCGAGAAGCTCGCTATGGTTATCATCTGTCCTGGAGTGAAACTGTCGCAAAGCGGTGGCCTCATGCGTTTGGATGTGACCAGGGCCGAAGGGACGACGGAGCCGCGCGAACTTCACAGAAGCGCCCGCCGGTGTTGGCTGTCACCGTTAATTCGTGCTCTTCTCTTGAATTGAACTTTCGCGGACTCGACTCCCGCAGCGGCGAGAAGCTTAGCGCTTTGTGTGGTTGCTTCCGCGCTTGCGGCAGCCTTCAGACAAGGCCGTCAGCATCGAATCCGAAGGGAGAGCGCACATATACCTCGAGATTGTTCCATCCAATCGCCGAAACGAAGGATCCAGGGGCTTCCAGCACTGGCCCGTGGACAAGCGGTCGATGAATACCTTCAGTGCTTGCATATCCATTCGCCAACTTAGCGACCAGGGCGTTCATATCATCCCCCGTCTTTCCCTCCGTGGGCTTGTGGATGAGAAGTTGGGTGAGGGGAGCGTCGAATGCCACAGTGTGTTCTTTGTCGAATTGGACATCGATGATAGTCAACGGTTCCTCCCATGCCGGGCGAAACGTGCGAGCGAGTTCGGGGAACGATGGGCTCGCATGCAGGTTCTTGTGCGCCTCGAGGGTTTCCCAAGCTGGGATTGTGAATGCCACAGCCTCGGAGCGATACAATTGCACTCATTGACGACGGTGTACCGTGCCTTCTTGTCCTCGACATCATACCCAGTCCAAGCCCTGTACAGTGTTAAGCCAAAATAAGCACTTACAGAGGATGAGCATGGATGGATAGTACCCGAGGAATCCGTCCGCATTTTGCAGGATGCTCAAGGCCGCGAAGTCGAGGTCAGGGTCGGCGAGCAGGGCATCAGAAGCTTGGAAGGTGGCGATTTCGACGACTGGCATTGAAGAGGAAGTGACCTCGTTTTGGCTGGCTTCGTCTTTGAATCTTATGTAGTGCCGCAGAAGTCTGCACCGCCATTATATCCACCTCATAATGCCACGCGTGCGAGCGAAAATGCGAGATGCAGGCTCCTTGGACGTGTGGAAAGCTCCCATGTTCTGTGATCAAGGAAACAACCTAAGCGGACCCCCTCCCATGGATCCGGGAGGAATATCAAATCGGTAATTCACTTGCCGTATACGCAACATAGTCACTACCAGTCCGTCTCTTCGACGTGAACGACGAGTTTTACGCCAGATACTTTACCCTCGTCGATTCTCTTCACGCCTTCCTCCACGCCGCGTAATCCTCCAGGTATCACTTCAAGATTGGCAGGCTGCGCGATGCAGTGAGCTTGATCAGTTTCCGTTGCGAGGACCTAGGATTTCTCACCTTGATTTCTCCACTTTCCAACAGTCGTGTCACCTCTGCCCAGAACTTAACAAGGTGAGGACGATTGACGGGATCACCCTTGCCCGCGGTGAATGCAGCGAAAGTCTTCCCCTCGGGAGGCTCGACTTTGGCAATTGGATTGACGCTAACGACATGCCCACCATTACCTACTGCGGCGAACGCCAGCGGTATCGACGAGTCAGGACGACCGTATGCGTCGAAATTCGCGTACTTGATTTCCAGGAGGTTCCTCGGATCTTCTTGAGCTCGGCGGGAAGGGCGTCAGGGGAGATGTGGCGGTCGATGACATGGGTGGCTCCAAGAGATTTCAAGTAGTCTCTGTTGTGTAGCGAGGCTGTCGCGATTATGTACGTGAACCCGGACAACCTTGCTAACTGGATTGCTGCGAAGTGCGAGAGTTAGCGAACCCCGAGTCGGCGATGTGTTGAGAGGGGGACTAGTCGCTCACTGGCTGTGCCTGCAGACCCAGAGCCACCAGAGACGAAGATCGCTTGTCTGGAATACGCCGAGGCGCCATTGGGTTCCAAGAAAGACCTTAGTCCAAGGCCAACAGGGTGGGGGGTATACAAGCCTATATAGGCGGTGTTGAGGGCGCAAGGGAGAGTTGCTGCCGCATCATATGACACTCCCCGCGGTATCTAAGAAGACGATTTAGCAAGGTGGTTTGGAATGCGACTAGAAGACCAGCCTTCGCAATCGTGGACGTATCTGCCAGGGTGTACTCTTGGAAAGCACAGTGCTTGCTCTCGAAAGGTTCTCCTGAAGTGAACCTACCGTTCATACAGATTAGAATCGTGCTTCACTTCTCGGCAAGAGCTTACTTGCACTTTGTCGCTTAATTGATACCCAACGACACCCTGGCCTGCATCGACAATGTCCCCAGCGAAATCGAATCCAAGGACCAGAGGATAGGCAACTGGTTTGCCGAATGCACCATATTTCTTTATGAAGGCGTCTCCTGGATTCAGGGCAGCGGACTTGATTTTGATCAAGACTTCGTCCTTCCCCGGTTTGTGTATGGGGATCGAAGTGTCGATGACAAGGTCACCCTGCGGCTCGGGAAGTAGTACCAATGCCCTCTGTGTGGCCATAGACGATAGTGTGGTTGAGGGGAGAAATGCAAAGCCAGAGAAGAGCACTGAGGTTCCCTGAGTAGTCGACACATCGATGATCAATCACGAATGTCGATGGTGTACCTGCGGTTGTCATTCTTCGCGGTAGAGGGCTCCGTCGTGGCTCATGGAAAGAGGTGTAGGGGAACCAGCGTCAGCGAAACTTAGTCACTCGTTCTAGAGCTTATAAAGAAAGCCCGTTGCCAAGACTGAAGAGGTGCCGTAGTGGATTGTCGCCAATCTATCAGGGGTCAGCAGGCCAGAGAAGAACCCCTGGGGCACTGAGCCAGATAACCTCGTGAGTTGCTGCTTCAGTGGCTGCGTCGCTATTTGTGAACCTGCATCATAGTCAATGCTCATGTCAGTGGTTCAACTTCAAGAAGGAGAACGCGAAATCCCTGTCGCGCACTGTCGGCGGCGTCTTATTCTTCTTCTTATTCTTATTGAACAGCACAAGGTCCCAGTCAGGAACGGCCGGTTTCCACACCGACCAATGTCGCGCATCTAACATGGGATTACTAAGCGCTCAAAGCAGTGCGAACGGGAGGCATGCGCCTTGTCCCTAACCACCATGTCGCCTATGTTCCAGAACGTATCGGACCTCAGGTTGGGCGAAGCCTCCCATATCGTCGCAGAACGGTACGATGACCGTAGCACGAATGCGCTGGAAGTGTCAGGTCAGTACCTGCGGAACCTCCTGTCGTGGTTCTGCTGACCAGCTGAATGAAAACATGAAGGCGCGGGCCACTATTCGAACAACACTGAGATACGCGCTCAAGTATACAATCGCTACGATATTCATGCTTCCAGCCCTCTGAGAGGTGAGTGTGCATCCACAAAACTCCGCCCCAGCCGATAGGGATACTAACTCGAGGTTGCGGCAGAGCTGTGCAATAACATTGTGGTTGGGGCACTTCATAACTCAGCTGAGAGATGCGATGCTCCGAAGTGTCACCCAGAGACAAGGAAGGCTGTTCAGGGGCAGATCTACGGGTGGATAACCGATGGTTTTGTCGATGGCAGCAGGGATACCGAACCGAGGCAAATCCTGTGGGTGACAGGACCAGCGGGGGCGGGCAAGACGGCGATAATGGGCTCTGTGGCAGACGAGTGCCAGAAAGCTGGCACGCTCGCCGCCAGCTTTTTCTTCTCGCTGTCTTCGGGCTCTCCAGATAGGGTCTCGAAGCAACGCTTCATCACGACATTGGCGTACCAGATCCAACAACTTGCCTCTCTGAAAGGACATATGTCTTCCGGAATATTATCCACGATAGATGACGATCCGGCCATATTTGGAAGAGACCTGAAGGTCCAAATGGAGGCTCTCATCTTGAAGGCCCTGCGGGGTCTCGATTGGCCGTGCATCTCAACTTCCCCCTCACCTCTGGTCATCGTCATTGACGGACTCGACGAATGCCAAGGGAGCCCACACCATGGCCACGACTCCCAGAGATCCAAAGAAGCGGACCAGCTTGATATCCTTTCTGTTCTCCTCCAGGCCCTCAATGATCCCACCTTCCCTTTTCGAATTCTCATTGCTTCCCGCCCCGAACCCTGGATCCGCCGCTTTTTCAGCACGTCTTTGCAAGGCAGGATTGCGGAGATCTTTCTTGACGACAAGTACGAACCAGACAAAGACATAGAACTATTCCTTCTGTCGAAGTTTGCCGAGCTCAGGCGCCGGTACCATCACCTACCCTCAAACTGGCCCAGCGAAGATGATCTTGCGACACTGGTTACCAATGCCTCTGGACAATTTATCTATGCTACAACAGTCATTCGGTTCGTTGACAACCCTGCGCATCCTCCTCAAGCCCAGCTCGGTATTGTGCTCACCAGCAAGCACACTGATTCTTCAAATCCTTTGGAACCCCTGGACGCGCTGTACACCTCAATCTTGTTGTCGAGTCCAAGGCCAGAAGCGGCTGTCCTCTGGCTCAAGGCATTCCTAATCTTACGTACCTCCATTGGCTCAGGGCCTGTGTGGTTCTTTGAGCGTTTTTGTGAATCTCATGCCGGGGAAGCACAGCTTGTCCTTGGATTGCCCTCGTTGATGGATGTCAATGGGAGTTACAACTTCTACCACAAGTCCTTCCTTGACTTTCTCCAGGATCCAAAGCGATGTCAGGCCTTTTCAGGTGTTGACAATAAGGCAACAGAGGGGTTGGATATGCGACCCGCATTTGCCCAAGGGTTTTTGACATGTATGTA
>JANDKE010000624.1:0-22229 GCA_027627275.1 Coprinellus aureogranulatus | reverse complement strand
GGCGTCGGGTCCGGGCGCTTGCCGAGCGAAGCCGGATGCAACTGCATTGTTTTGGAGCTCCGCTGCGGCAACACCCGACAGGGTTTATAGCGNACNTTCGCTCTTTCTTTCGTTCCTTCAAGAAGGATGCCACGCTGGTCATGACGGCCCCGACCGCGGAACCAGTGCCTTTCGACTCTCTGAGTTGATCCTCCTTCGAGANCNACACCAGTCTAGGAAGTGTTTCGATGCACATAATATGTCGAAGCATGTCGATTTTTTGCTGGGATATCCTTCTTCGCAGGGCTCGGATTTGGGGGNATACNNGGGAGGATGNATTNNATAGGTGTGTATTNGCTCTTTGCCTGCCCTCTATCCNTCCTTTCTGTGCTTCTACGCGCTCTGCAGTCAATGATACCAAAATTATACTGATTTTAATGAGCCTGACCCGTCTTCGGACGGAATTGACGACCCATTTTTGCTGAGACTCCNTTGCNTCCTCCNTATCTTCCGATNNCCTNCAACNCNTTNCTGATNCTNTNCTCCAGGATCATTTTATANCGGCGGCAGGNCTTNTCTANCNGCGTATNCGTAGNGTACCCNCNTGCTCAATGAAAAACTTCCCTTTCCAATCCAANCCGTTCCAGTCCGACGCGTCTNNCGNTCNACCGCCAANGGCTTGNNGCCTTANGGCAGANATTCTATATCTTATGCTCAAGTGCTGAACTAATGNTACATGGNNATNCATACTGNAGAGTTCATATGATGAGGTCAATGCAACGAATGAAGGCATGGAAGAAGAGAANGACATGCANNACNGTAACGANNGNGGANACTCAGAANGAAACCAGCCAACCTNANCCTAACGNACGCTGAGGAGGGCACTGAACGGCCCAGAAAGCAAAGGAACACTATCCGCCTCCAACTCCANCCCNGCACTCATNAAGTCCTGAATCCTAGGCGGCAACTGCACTCCCTTCATCATATACGCCTTTGATCCTCTCCATCCACGAGTTGATCAACCTACACCTNTCCTGAGCCTCGTTCTCCGTGGGCGCAGGGGACATAGTCCATGCTCCCCTCTCGCGCCGCCTGCAGGGAATAATGCGCCAGCCAGTAGAACGGCGCCGCGGCGCAGAAGATTGGTGTCGACGCGAAGCCCGCCTTCTCCAGAAGAATAGCATCAGGGTTATTCTTCCACATCTGCAACCAATTATGCAACGCATACTGGTTCGAGAGGTTCTTACTCTGCTGCGTCGCCGCGGCCGCTTCGAGAAGGTGCGTCGAGGCAGACGCAGAGCCAGCTGCGGGAGGATCGTCGGAGTAAATGTCCTCGAATCCAGAGGCGAAGATGTTGCGAAGGATGGTGTGGATGAGGATCAGGTGGGAGAAGGGGTTTATGTGTAGCGGCATCCCCGAGGGACCTGGGTTATCCAAGGCAGCGAGGGCTCGCCGCATGCTTACGGATGTTAAACGCCGCGGGCCTACGGCGTAAGGAGACGGGGTCTGCAGCATCTGATACCACTCCCTCACGTTNTGGGCCGTCCAAAGGTTGTCGTCACATGGNAGTGCGATCTCTATTTCGGAGGGATGGAAGATGGGCATCGTGGAGAANTAGGCGCAGTTGGCGCAATCTTGGATGTACGCGAAGAATACGACTCTGGNTGGATTGGGAACAAGGTCAGCGTTCCGATTCGAATGGGCTTGCGTTAGAGTAANTTCNTTACCGTTTNAANGTTTCGAAGCGCGCCCATTCTCGCCAAGCGTTATCGAGCGTGTAGTGGTTACTCAGGTCAGGAGGTGTCCAGGTGCTGAGTAACCTAATGAGTCCAATACGGCGAATCATCTGCGGGGAAGTGGTGCCNTTAGTACAAGGCTTGGTACACGGAATTCGAAGAGAACCTACCGTTACAACTACACCATGGAATAGTCTGCTTGTCCCAAGCCTGTCAGGCTGCCTCGATAAGAGGTTCCACGATTGTAACAACACCACAGCCATAATNAGTGAGAACCTGTCTTTGAGTGTGGCATTGGGTTTTGACTGCNAAGAGTCCAGAGATNGCGTTAGCCAAGGCTTCATGCTATCAGCACGCAGAAACTNACGAATTCGGCGATTAGGTTGTCCCCGAGATAATCAAGNGTCCTNTGNACAAACGCTAANGACGCCTGTGTTTTCANAAAGATCGCNCCGCACGCCTGCATCGCGCTAACCAACATCGGGTGCTTTTCCTCCATAGTCCACGTCGGTCGATGAATCAGCGGTATGTGTGCTGAGAACATCGTNAAGAACGTGTTCACTGAAGGAAGNCANACAGTCCATCAGCATGTTTGACAAAACNGTGGGCGGAAAGGACCAAAACAGCTTACGGTATATGCCCACATCCTCGGTCTCCGNNTTACTCGTCAGCGCTGAAGAATCAAACAAGGGGCTGGTGAGCGCGGAAGCCGCAGCAGAACGCGTGGGAGGGGTGGTATCAGAGAACGANGGGGACGTCANGCCTGGAAGGTTNTGAAGCATNGGGCCAGAGAGATTGCTGCTGCCGGGACCAGAGGAATGTAGGCTGTACGATAAGCCTGGATCACTGTGTAGTCCGCCAAAGACGCTCCCGGAGTCCGATCCAGACGCAAAGTTCGTCGACGGCTGCGAATGCTCATGCGTCGAGGAGATCAAGTCNGCGAGGTTGAAACTGGTATCGTGTGGTTGTGGGGGCAAGGGAAAGAAGTCGTTGAACTGNCAATCAATGTCCAGGCTATCGAAATTGAANTCGACCATATTCGACATCATATCGAACGGCTCCAGCCTGGACGATGACCTAGAAGACGTCGACGAAGAGCTGGATGAATGTGAATGCGAGAGGGTATATGACATGCCGATCTCCAAGGGGTTGGCTGATACGGGGAGAGGAATGCATGGAATCTGGGAGAGAGGAGACCAGGCTGACAGGCGATGGGTAAATAATTGAAAAAGGCGTTGTAGGCGGCGACGTTACGGACGGTGTTTGCGTCTCGGGAGCTGCCTGAGACGTCGAGCCAAATCNGGAGCCCTCTGCGTGTTGNGAGCCCACCGAGATGCTTCGNCCCCTTCGCGATGCTTTCCTGTTCCTCGATGTTTCGGGGTCGTTGATGAAGACACAGTCCCGTCCGCGGGCTACGCATTTGGAACAGGGGAGCTGCAGATTGCATTTTACTTTGGACTCGGCGCAAGCCTGAGCAATGGGCGTCAGCTGGCATGGAGGACAGTTTNTGGGCNGGCCTACCTGGCACGATTTCCGCCGCGAACGATTAGAGTTACGTCTGTCAGTGACAGTCAGCACGAGACAACANATCTGTGCCGTGCCGAAGGCTTACGAGTCCCCACAAGTACGCTTGTGCCTTGTAAGAAGGTCGCTNCGAGTGAACTCNGCNGAGCAGACCTGGTCGTGTTGTCAACNANAGGTNCATGACCTACNGGAAGGTAGACCTACATCGCACTTNTGAGATCGNTCATTGGTATCTGNGGGTGCCACANCGGTAAGGGACGGAGNACGATGAGAGGCAGCGACGGTGTACTCACGGGAGCGCAGATGGCGGTTCAAGTGCGTCGTTCGAGTGAACTTCGCCGGACACAGGGAACAGAACTTGGTCTGGGGAAGCGAAGGCATGTTGCCTTTTATGCCGTATGAGCCCCATCTGTTTCGCCGACGAGAGTTGATGTCAGGGGAGAGACCCACCTTTGTGGCTTCGCATCCGACTAACTTCTCCATTCGCCTTGAAGTCAACCGAAGTCCTCATGGTCGAACGCGTATCGTCCAGGGTATAGGATGTGGACATCGAGGAAGAGGGAGGGATTTCAGCACCTGATGTCGCAAAGGTTATATAAGCCTTTCAACTCAGTGTTATCCCAGTTCGTCGGATCTATAAAGGCGTGAAAGCCTTGAGTCCACGGCCGTCTTTCTACTGGATGAGTCGCCGTCAGATCCAATCTTGGCTGAAAGAAGCAGAATACTCACGGGCTCGAATCGGCTAAACAACAAATTACACTGCGGCGGCAGCTTTAGTGTGATACGCACCGTGTTTTGTAGATATGTTCAATCAAAGCGGCGAGGTGTCTGGGACCAATCAAGGAGAGAAAGAGGGAAAACCCGACATCTGCAAGCGCTACTTATCAAGCTTTTCCCTCGGTCTTGATATGTATGGACGGAACAGTCCTGTTCGGCGGCAGACTATACCAGACGCGCGTCGTAATGGAGAGTTCCGCCGGCCTGCTGGGAAGAAGATTAGGCAGAGAACTCGTCCTCATAAGGATGGATGTGCGGCCGTTTGGACAAATGGTGATAACGTGTTCTGTGAATGTGATTAATCTGTGATCGAAGCAATATGATACACGCCTAGTCCACCCCTTCCGTTGAATAGAAAGGTGCAGACACCAGACCCTGCAGGGACTAGCATTGGCTAACAAATGCGGGAGGTTTTCCCCAGTTGCCACAGCTATCAAAGTTTGAAAGAGATTGCTTTGATCGCCCGCTTTCGGTTCCATACCCTAGGTAGCACCATGACGAAACCTGATGAATTGGGAAGGTTGGTTGAGCAAAGGGAAAGCCTGTAAATGCCCCCGTAAACTTCGGTACTCGGTGCCACAATTCAACGAAGCGTGTACAGGATTTGTCCCTGCCCCCTTCACCCCTTAGCCCATTTATCCGTGGCCTAAGTGAAAGGAACCTTCACGTATGAAGATCTCCGTATCAGAGTGACGTTCCGAGGAGCATAATTGCCAAGTCGAGGAAAGGATAGCCATCCGGGCGGGTCGGGTCTTGGAACACGCTTGNGGCGTCCCTTGTACCGAGGGGCACGTTACCGTCGTGGAATGCCGGTGTCCCTAGCTCGGTATTGAACGCATGTCTGGAAGGGATACCGGCGCAGTCGGGTAGCCNGTTTCATGTCCCGTATAGGCATGGGCNCCAAGTGTATCTTACCGCACTCGACTGGCAAAGTTTACCGAATTATGCGATGCACAGCGGTGTTCTGCTACCAAATGGGAGGAGTGTCCAACGTCATCGAGTGTCTTGGGAAGGAGAAATTACGAACCAGAGTTTATGGAGTCAACCGTCTACCCCATACCTCGCGCAACAGAGTTTCGAAGTGTGTTGCGGAGCGTTTGACGCTGCGTAACGATTCAAAATTCTTGGGCNGANGAGAAGGTTCCGTGCGCTCGCACTGGATCTGAGTATACCGAAAGCACAGAGGATCTGAAAAGTGTTTTGAGAATCCCGACTCGGAGAGTTTCATCATCGTCNAATTGCAAGTTGCGCTCCGCCGCTGTCGAGGCCAAGCGGCGGACGTTTCAGAAGCCTTTGGCAAACAAGTCATCACATGAAGTTGCGGTTTCCAGTTGGTATGGTGAATGTTCTTTTGCCATGTTCCATGTGTTAGACAAGCTCTGGTCTGCTTTCCCCCCTCTCTTGTGTGCAATCCGCCAGCTTCAAGCCCCACATATCAAGGCCAGTATCCGCGGCGTTTGTGGACCTTGTTCGGCCNAATTCACAAACTCTAACTTTCCTCCTCCAGATCATGATAGACTCAACCAATCCTCTTGACTTCGGGCACCGAAGGCACCTCTCTGTTGCCATCGAAGCTGGNGCTCCAGGTAGNCCATATACGGATGAAGGGCGCAGTTTTCTGGCCTAAGCCGCGCATCCAAATCCCGCTTGCGCCAGGGAAGGTCGCTCCAGCCACATCGGGGGTCGTAATTTCCTTACTCGATGATCTTTCTACCTCTCATTTAATGGCTTAAGCTCGGATTGAGCACCCATACCTCGAGAACAATCCACCAACTCCCCTGAGTTGCGTGTCAGAATGCCTCAGAACTTGGGAGATCCCATCTCTTCGTCCTTCAGGAGTGAAGACTCGCTCTCCAGCAGCCGCAGTCTGAATCAGGATGGTGTCGCCATCATTGGAATGGCACTGAGAGCGCCTGGTGCAGCCAGTGCAGACGAGCTCTGGCGGTTGGCATGCAGCGGCTCCTCCACGTTGAGCCCGGTGTGCCATGTTTTGCTTCCCGCTTCCGATAGAGCTAGTGCCTTACTCCCTCATCCCAGATACCGCCTGACCGGTTCGACGCAAGTACTTACCAAGACGGTACCGTTAGAGGCATAGCATTGAAGGCTAAAACCGGAAACTTCATGGATGGCCTTCACGATTTCGACAACGAGTGTGCCTTTTTCCACCTCTTGCTATTGATTTCGCTCACTCCCTCCAAAGGTATTTCAACGTGAGCCCACGAGAGGCGAAGATCATGGACCCACAACAACGTCTGCTCCTTCACGTGGCATACGAAGCCCTGGAAGATGCAGGATTCGTGCCCCATTCCTCGCATAGCACAGATCCAGATCATGTTGGCGTCTTCATCGGGGCGGCAACGAACGATTACGTTCACAACGTGCGAGACGACATCGACATTCACTACGTATCTGGTGAGAGTGCACATTTTGAGCTGCGTACGACGCGGAGTGTTCATTTTCCGCTCTTACAGGGACTCTCCCTGCTTTCTTGAGCGGAAGGATCTCCTACGCCCTGTCGCTGGGTGGCCCGTCAACGGTGTACGATACCGCATGCTCTTCGTCTGGCGTTGCACTGCACGCTGCTGTGAGGGCGCTCCGCAATGACGACTGTCGAATGGCCCTTGCCGGAGGAGTCAACGCTATCACCAGTCCCGATGTAAGTGGCTGTCCTCTACCCAATTCGATCCATTGACTCTCTGCTAGCTGTTCATCGGTCTGGACGCCGGTGGCTTCCTCAGCCGGAATGGTCAATCAAAGCCCTTCGATGCCGAAGCTGATGGGTATTCGCGTGGTGAAGGTTGCATTCTCTTCGTCTTGAAGCGTCTGCCGGATGCCCATCTTGATGACGATCGCATTCTTGGGATCATCCGGGGTATCGAGGCGAACCAGAGCTACAACAACTCTTCCATTACTCGCACGCATTCCCCCACCCAGTCAGCATTGCTTCGCCGTCTCTTCCAAAACACTCATCTTGAGCCTACGGATGTGGATGTTTTGGAAGCACATGCAGCTGGAACCCGACAGGGAGACACTAGCGAGCTGCTCGCCATCCGAGACGTCTTCGTCGATGGGTCAGAAACTCGTCACAAGCCGCTATACCTGACATCGGTTAAAGCATCCATTGGCCACTTAGAGGGTGCATCCGGTGCTGCCGGCCTGGCAAAGGTCTTGCTCATGCTTCGACATCGGACCGTACCTCCACAGATCGGGATACGCAAGGTGAATAATGCCATGGATACCATTCCCTTTCAAGCAGTAGCCATTCCCTTTGTGTCGACGCCTTGGTTAGAGAGGATCGACAGCCGGCCTCGGCGGGCGATCGTCAACAACTACGGGGCGGCAGGTTCCAACGTGTCGATGCTAATCGAGGAATACGTGGGTCCGGAGAAGGTCGCTCCGGACGGGAAAAGCGCTTCGGAATTAGTTTTGGGGCTTTCTGCCAAGTCGGAGCAAGCCCTCCTGAATCTCGAAGAGCGATACGTGGCTTGGTTGGAGGACCCTTCCAATGAGGCACCTCTTCTGGACTTTTGTTATTCCTCGACTGCAAGACGACAGCTGCACGATTACCGGGTCTCGGTAACCGCTCCCCGTGGTGACAAGGCCGAGCTTGTCAGGCGACTGAAGGCAGCGAAGATCGCACAGGTTTCTCCCGAAGCACCCGACGTAGTATTCGTTTATGCTGGACATGGATGCCAATCTCCGGGATTCGGGCGCGTCCTCTACGAGTCGAGCTCCATATTCAGGCGATGCATTGACGAATGCCATAAGTTGGTGTTGGAGCACGGATTTCCGGCGTTTCTGCACTATCTTGTTTCAGGTGATGAGCCCTCAGACGAAGAAAAGGGCGTAGTCGAGCATACGGCGCTCCTTTCCTTTGAGATAGCCCTTTCCAGGCTTTGGACCGAATGGGGTGCACCTCCATCCGCTGTGATTGGACACAGGTGCGTCTCGTAACTTTTGGCATGTCGTGCACGGCTGACCATTCTCCAGTCTAGGCGAGTACGCTGCATTGGTCACCTCTGGCATCTTGTCCCTGAAGGATGCCCTGTTCCTGGTAGGAATAAGGGCACGGCTTGTCCAAAGGCATTGCGCCCCCAGTCATTCGGGGATGATGGTAGTCAACCTTCCGCCTGAAACGCTTGAAGACATCCTTCATGAGGACGAGGGTTTCGTGGACCTCGTCATCGCTTGCAGAAATTCTGAGCGCTGCCTAACCGTTGCCGGACCCCTTCCCCATCTCGAAGCTCTCAGGATAAAACTTCACGCAGAACATGGCCTGCGACCTAAGCTCCTTCCTGTCCAATTCGCTTACCACACTCCCGCTATGACGCCCATGATTGAGCCCTTTGCGGAAACTATGGAAGGTGTCGCCTTCAACAAGCCAACTATACCCTGCTCGTCAAGCGTAACGGGTCGATTACTTCGGCCCGCGGATGAAGCCATAGATTCAGGTCACCTACTTCGGCATTGCATCGATTCCGTCCAGTTCACTGGAGCCACCAAATCGCTGGCCAATTCCTTTAGGAGAGCAGTATGTTGGATCGAAGTTGGTCCTCGTCGCACCCTACTGCCGCTCGTGAAAACCATTATCAACCCTGTCTCCGACAAAACTGCTATGTTTGTTGATTCACCGACCACCTCAATGGGCCCTTGGACAGCCCTGGCAAAAGGACTTTCCCGCTTATACTGTACAAGCCTTCCAGTGGCATGGAAAAGAGTCTTTTCTTCGTTCGGTCGCCCTCGATGTATCTCGCTTCCCCCGTACCCCTTCCAATCTCAAGCGTTCTACGTCCCACATCGCGATCCTTCGGCCGGACGGCCTGTCCCAGCCCCGGTTCACACCCTGATGCCGCTTTCGCTGCTTCTCACCTCCCCCAGCGTACCATCTGTGCAAGACGGTGGTCAAGTTTTTCTAAAGGTTCCCAGTGAGCATGTTACCGCTTACTCGGCGTCTCATTTGGTGGCTTCCATCCCGATGTGTCCTGCGTCACTCTACCTCGAGGTGATTTTCAGTGGAATACCGATGGTCGACCAGAGCGGGACCCGCTCTGCTTCAGAACAGTTGTCAATCAGAAAATTGGAGTTCGTAGAGCCGTGCGTTCCTGGGGAGCATATCTCACCCAATATGACGATGGTAGCCTGGCGTATCCGCAAAAACGAGTACAACTTTATCTTCCACTCGCATCTCGCGGATGGCGAATGGGACGCAACCGGTCGAGGAGGAACGCTCCATGCCAAGGGTCAGTGTCAGCGACAACGAATCGAGCAAGGCAACGGCGTCATCGGCATCGACCCCTCTCACATCCTGCAACGAGTTCAGCATCTCAATCCAGCCGTTCGAGAAGATGTCGAAGCGTTCTCTGCGAAGAGCGTGTACAACCTCATGTTCCCTCGAGTGGTCGAATATGGTCCTTCGCTCCGGTCTCTCAGACGTGTCGTCATCGCTGGAGATCGCTCGGAAGGGTACGCGGTCATATCACCTCCAGAGGCCATGGCCTGCAATTCCCCCTCCATCCACCCATCTCTTTTGGATGCCATGATCCATTTTCCAGGATTCATTGTCAATCTAGACGCCGGTCAGGGGAGCCTATTCGTTTGTTCCGGAATTGGATCGGTGGAGGTTGTTCCCAACGCTTTCACCGATCCAAAGGACTCTGCTCGGCAGTCGTACCATGCCTACACGGAAATATCTTCGCCCACGAATGACTGTTGCACCGCCAGCACCTTTGTCTCGACCTCAGATGGTCAGAAGGTCGTTGGAGTTCTGAAGAACATCCAGTTCAAGAGAGTCAGTCGACATACCTTCGCATCCCACATGCGGAAGTCTCGTGCGTCTAGCGCTATCGAGGCCAACTCATCCAGGGACAACCGGGCATCAGCTTCGCACCGCATATGCGATCAGTCTTCATCTCCCACCTCCCGTTCTCCCCTGTCGCTCAAATCGATCCTGTGTGCGTCATTGCAGATTCCAGAAGAAAGGATCATAGACGCATCGTCGCTGGAAGCTCTCGGGATGGACTCGCTTACTTCCGTAGAGGTTCTTCACATTCTGCGAACTCGCTACGACCCAACACTTCCCCCCCGAGTTCTTCCAAGTGTACACGACCGTAAGGGAAGCTGAAGCTGCGCTTCAGTCGAGGCTTCTCACCTCGTCCGTCAACGTCAGCGGTTCCCCAGGGACTTACCAGTGCCTGGTACAACTACAAGAAGGACCATCAGACAATCTACCCATATGCCTGATTCACGATGGGTCAGGCACGGTAGCTCCCTACAGGAAGCTCGAGGACATGGGGAGGCCTGTTTGGGGGATCAGGACACACGGGGTCGAGGCTGGATGGGAGGCGATCGAGGAGATGGCTGCGCACTACGCCTCTGAGATCTCGAATTCTTTTTCAGATGGTGTTATCCTTGGTGGTTCGTCGCATTTCACACTCTTCATGTCTGACGGTAGCTGACAATTTATCACCCCTTGCTAGGATGGTCCTTTGGGGGAGTAGTTGCCTTTGAAGTCGCGAAGCAACTCCTATCTACTGGCTTTCCAGTCGGAGGCCTCGTTCTGCTCGACGCCCCTCCTCCGTCGGGTGAAGTAATCCTGTCGCATGATCTGATAGCCTCTATTTGTGCGAAGGGGAAAGAGGAGGAGCGTAGGAACGTACTTGAGAAACAACTCGCGAGGCACGCATTCATTTTTTCGCGTTATCAAGGGACAAGGCTCGAGTCTCCCGCTCCATTGCCGTGCGTCTACGTACGCTGTGCCGAGGGTTACCTAGCGCCCACGGGCGACCATGTCCACGAATGGTACACCGCTCGTGAGAACATTGAGTCGACAGTTTCCGAGTGGAGGCCGCTGCTTTGGGGAGAGCTGGCTATCCTCGACGTTCCCGCGCATCATTTCGAGATGTTCCACAGTTCCAAGGTCTGTCAACTTCATTCATGAGATATTTGTGACGTTCTGAAGTCGATGCAGATTCCAAGGACTTCCCATGCGATACGAGAGGCATGCGGTCTCGTCGAACTGGGTAGTTCGAAGGCTGGAGAATAGATCTGTTCGTACCGCTCGTAAAAGGCGTAATACTGCATTACAAAGGGAGGGTATGCATAAAGTGGTATAAGGTACTCGTGTATCGTATGTCTGGAACAGTCTGATTCATCGTTCTATCATTAGCGTGTTCGTTGGGGTAGACAGGTCACTCGATTGGTTCTGCCTTTGTGACTTCAATCAATCGATCCATGTCGGAACGCCTTTGAGCAATGCGCGTGGCTCGTAGTGCTTGCCCTTCCGCCGCTTCTTCTCATTCTCGTACTCAGCTTGCATGCGAATCTGGACGCTTCGGTGAACCTTGACTCCGTTCTCCTTCTGCTGCGGTATGTGTCGTGGCTTGGCGTGGTTAAACCTTCGATGGTAGTCAGTACGATGATGGGGGATATGACAAAACGCTGCGACGCACCCAAACTCGTTCACCCACTTATCATCGCTGGCTTGGTATCGCATGTTTAGTGGGATTAGCTCGAGGATCCACCAACTCCACTTGATCTTCAACTGGTCGTATACGGGCGAAAGCGCGTCCAGCAGCTCTTCCTCCTCTTCTGAGCCAAGAAACTGTGCTGGGGTGTGAGCGGGTGGCTTGGGCGCTTCCGCGGCGGCAGGCTTCTTCTTGGAAAGGAGCGCGTGAGGTCGGATGGGTATCTCTTTCGAAGGATGCTTGCGAATCTTTTGGTCCCCGACGACAAGCGCCTGCGGTCGAGGTACCTTGACTTCTGGGTATACCGTCGCAGGGTCCATACCGATTTCGAAAAGACGATCGGAGAGGAATAGAATACCGGTCTTTGCCTTGAAAACCTCGCGGACCATCCACCGGAGAGATATCCTGGCCAGTGAGTGGCGCGTTTTATTGCTCACCGAGCCTCCACCGATATCTACAAGAGAATTAGGTTAGGTGGGTGTGAAAAGGAGGCGGGCGGCTTGCTTACCACAATGACACCCGGCAAACCACACTTCTTCGACATCTGTCTGCTTGGCACCCTGTACCGAATACATCCGCTCGAAAGTGTTGAGAAGCTTCTCGTTCATCGAAGTTCNACNGCTGCGNATCCCAAAGTTCATNGCNCTCTTCTGACGNGNTTTCTTGNCNTCNCCATTNCCTTNCACCGCTTCCCCNTTCTTGCTCGCTACCNTNCCGTTNTTCTTGTCTTCCGCTTGAGTGAAGANGNTCGTGATATCNTCGTNAGACGCCATNGTCGAGTCCTTCCTGATNGGNCGCGGACTCAANTGGGACGCNTCGGNATTNCNNAGACCNAGTTTCTGCTCTTCCTTNGTCGGTCGGTTCCAGAGGTTCGCTTTNAANTTGGCACGACGTTCGTCAAGGGCTACTGCGTGTCTAAAGGTCTTGACGATCGTGTTTGACGTGCTGAAAGGCAGCCGCTTNGGAATGATGCCAACGGAGTCGACGGTGTCCCTAGAAATTCGATTCGTTTGAGTCTGCGATCTGTCACGCATGNAGCGCTATACATACCAGACACCTATGAATTCGATGTCAACGTCGATACAGAAGGCTTTCTTGAACTCGTTGGACTGNTCCCATCCAATCGCGTCGGTACGAAGGTACATCTTGTAGGCGAACGGAACTTGCTCAAAGTTCGTTGGGGGTAGGAGACCGATCTTGTGGATCATCCCTGCTAAACTGACGTGGGCGTGAGTANGGGGACATTGGCACGACTTGCGTAAGTTGACGCCCACCTTCTCGCGGTGTAGGCGCCTCGGGAGAAGCCTACCCAGACTGTCAATATCTCGGATCGGGAAAGAGGATGCATTACGAACCAAAGATGCANATTCTGTCGCCCAGGTTATCTTCAAGANACGTTAGTTACCGAGGGTACCGTAGAGGGCCGTTGGATCTCACAGTTCTGCATCAGAAACTCGTATCCTCCTTCGCGCAACAGTCAGTATACGAAACTGNGCAACTATTCNCCTCAAACTCACCCATAACNTGCGCATGNATACTGGACCCAAACATTGCGTCCAATTTCTGCGGACCCACTATGAGGAAGCAATCGGTAAACTGGGTACTTGACACACCTTTCTGATCGCCGACATCCATGGTGAGGCAATCTTCGGAGAAGTATACGTCCCGATGCCCGCCTACAGTAACAGTGTACCACGAAACACACGTCGTTCAGCCTAGTTGGAGACCGGGAAAGGTTGACAGGAATGTGGGCTCACCTGATAGTACACCATCTGCTTCGACCGGTCATCTTTCTTGAGCAANGCGACCAGTTGAACGATGTTCGAGTTATCAGCGTCGAACTGGTCCCCGGTACCGTCGAAACAGAGNACAAGAGTCCGGGCGCGATCCTTCTCTGGAGGCGGGATGACCGGAGGACATGGGGCTGTCGTCAGAGAGATTACAGGTGGTCGGACGTCTGAGGTCGACTTGGGTAGGGTGGACTTCCCGACCTCCTCGAGTCCATGTACCCCGCTGTCGAAAGCTGGAAGGGGACCCCGCTCAACCACAGTCTCAGTCATAGATACTGCAGTAGGCTCCTGTCCATGGCGCGTTCTGCTGTCCATAGTGCAAGCCTGGAAGGAGTTCAGTACGTTCTGCGTGCGCGGAGGGGGTTGGGGAGAAGGCTGGTCAAGACACACCTATTCCAAGACGACACAAGACTTTATACTACGTTGGTCCGCCGCCCGCCAACCAACTATTTGGACATGAAAGATGATAGTAAAGAACCGAGAATGGCGGGTTGGAATGCTTGCCGTCATCCTTGCAGCACATTGAGTCGGACTTGGTGATGACTGCTGTCAACAAACCCCGCTTGGTTTTGGCTGTGCGCTCGCCGTTGTTTGACCCCGCTCACATCTTTGGCTGATCAGCTGGACAAATGGTTCCGCTTTGAGCGCCCGGCGATTGCGAGAGGTACCAGGTAATTGAATTGAATTTCCAGAGTTGGTAGATTGCAATACATGGAGTGGAGAGCGGGACAGCATGCAGGAAGTCATAACCTATACATAGAAGCCAGGAACGAGCATATGACCATAGATAAGCGCCCATTCATTTACGCCCCTTTCAATCCACCCATTTCACCTTGTTCAAATCGAAGTTAGCAACTTTCGGGAGGTACTTCTTCCCGTCCTCAAAAGTAGCATCCAGTCTTATCTTGACGCTCCTATGAACCTTCACGCCATGTTCCTCCAGCGCTGGCAACATACGCCCCTTCCCCATATTGACGCCCCACTTCTTGACAGACTCCTTGCTGCTCTTCTGAAACTTATGCCGCATCGGTAAGATTTCCCCAACCCACCAAGACTTCTTCATTGCGAGTTGATCGTATTTCGGTGAAAGGGCGTCCAGGAGCTCGTGCTCTTCCTCCGTCATATCGAAGTACGGATCGTCTTCACTGCTGGTGTCATCAGCCTCTTCAAGGATGTCAGGCTGGACCTTGCGGCTACGTTCGATAAACTGCTGAGCTTGAGGTGAAAGAGCAGGTGGGCGAGGGAGTACCACGGGGTAGAGGGACTCAGGGTCCATTCCCAGCCGCCGCAGCTCCTCTACCTGGAACATGATTCCCGAGTGGCTCTTGAAGCATTCCCGAATCATCCAGCGGAGAGTGATTCGGGCAAGACTGTGCCTCGTGACGTTGGTCACTAGGACAAGGAGATATGAGGGTCACTATCTCGAAACAGAAGCACTTAAAGAACTCACCAGATCCACCACCGACGTCTATTGAGGCAAAGAGAGGGGAGATTTCAGTTACCAGGACTGGTTGGATACTGCCATTGTTCTGACTTACCACAGTGACACCCAGCAAACCATACTTCTTCCACGTCCGTTTCATGACGCATAGCACTATACCTTGCCTCATAATGATGCAAATGACCTTCGTGGTCATCCTTCCCTCCCTTCTCCTTCCTTTCCTGCGCTCTCTTCTCCCTCCTGGCAGCCTTCCGCTCAGACAGACTGCGAAGCACTTCCTCCTGCGTCGCACGACTCCAGTGGTTGACTTTAAACTTCGCACGACGTTCATCCAGGGCAATCGCGTGCCTGAATGTCCGCACGAGAGTGTTCGATGCGGAGAAGGGCAGTCTCCGGGGAATGACACCTACGGAGTTCACAGTATCCCTATCGTATAGTTATCGTCGTCAGAATGTCATGACAGATGTCTTGCTGCCACCGCTCACCACACCCCAAGGAACTCAATATCGACGTCGATGGAGAATGCCTTTTTGAATTCGTTCGATTGCTTCCATCCGTACGCATCTGGACGTTTGTACATCTTATAGGCGAAAGGAACTTGTTGGTGGTTGCACGCAGGAAGGAGTCCAACTTTGTGAAGCATTCCTGCGAGACTGAAGCAGGTATTACTACCAGGGAAGCTGTGCTTGCCGCCAAACGTCGACTCACCATTTTGCTGTGTAGGCTCCACGCGAAAAGCCTGGGGTGGTGAGGTGAGACGACTTGGAGCAAGGGGAAGACAAAGAAAGTGCTTACCGAAGATACAGATTCGGTCGTTAGCGCGATCTGCTCTGCAATTAGTGAAAGAACTTCAGTCTGCGCTAGAGAGGCACACGAACAGTTTTGCATCAAGAACTCATATCCATCTGCGACTGCAGTCAGGAACGAATTCAAAAGCACTACTGTAGGGCGTACCCATGACATGCGTTTCAAGGTTCCAAGCGACAGCTTCGTCCAGCGTCTGAAGTTGAGAGAGTTGGCAAGCTGAAGTAGAGTTTGCGAAGGAAACGATACCTTTGAAAGCCGGGTGAGCAGTGGATTGGCACCTCGTCCGATGTAGGTTCCAATTCCGGCCTACAAGCGCATCGTCAGACTAGATTCCGAAGAGCCTGTCGTATGAACTGACCTGGTAATAGACCATCTGATTTTCGGGATCACCTTTGCTCAGAGCACTGAAGAAGTTGACGATATTGGAATTCTAGCAGTAGTTCAGCAATGCGTGACGTATCACAAGGAGACCCCATTGCTCACATCTGCGTCAAATCTGAGGACCTGGTGAGTTCTGGAGAACATTGCGACGGAGATGCGTACTTACTGATCACCAGTCCCATCAAAGCAAAGGACTAGCGTCCTCGCCTTATGTTTAGCGGGAACGACTGGGCTACCCATATAATACGTCGAGCTCCTCGTCGCCTCCCTGTCATGCCGCACCCCATGCTCCTCAAACGTCGTCTTGATAGCGAGAGGCGACTCCGACGTAGTAGGCAAACCAGGAATCTGCTCTGCGAAACTCGTCGAAGGGGTGTCCTGCTGCGTATCCTTGGTGGGGCTGGACATCTTGTCCGAGTTGTTAGCGGGGTCGTTGGAAATGGACAATGAATGGATGTGGGTCGTGGCTAAAATAAGGCCATAAATCCTCTTACTCGGCTGCCTGCTTCGTGAGCTTTCATTTACGCTGGGTCACTTGCCTCATCTCGTCATTCCAACACTACGTCAGCGCTGCTTTCGAATGTTATCCAGGAAGGCAAGTGACTCTGCAGTGGGAAGGGAATTTGATCCCGCATTCTGGACAGGAAGCATGGAATCGGAGCCATGGCTGAAAGGTGTGCAAACCCCGAAAACCAGCCCTTCCCGCCTCTAGAATAGCTGTGGAGCTGTAGAAAGGAACGATGAGGAGCATGTCAAACGATATTTGAAAGGATGAATGGTCGTGGTCACGATGAAAGGGCATTTTGGGGTCTTTGGACTGTTTCTGGTTCACGGAGGATGACGATAGCGTACTTGGTCTTGTGCGCTTTTCTCGTCGAGTCACAGGCATGCCGTCTTGCCGGTGACAGAGAATCTATGCCTGTCGGGAGATGGACAATGGATGCGATGGAGAACCGAATAGCAAGCGTAGAACTCTGTCACTGTGAGAGCCAGGTGAAAGCCGCGGCGGAGCAGCCGTGTTTGCCAGAGCCTTCTGATAGTAACTTCGGGATGTGCCGAATCGCGCACTGGACAACGCGTCCGTGGACAACTCCATCGTCAACACCTGGCCATGGAAATCCCGCAGTTTTCGAGTAGAAAACGGTATGTTGTGAGAGAGGGCGCGGTCCATATCGCGGGGAACGCAAAAGGCAATGATCCATGTGTTGAGGCCAAGCAAAGCTCAGCACACGTCAGATGACATCCGTAATTCCAGCTTGAAAAGATTAGGTAGATATCCTGGGTCACGACCGTCTTCCATGATCTACTGGGGGAACGATACGAGCCAATGCATTCGCCTCGTCCCGCTGAAAATCCATATTTATATCACTCTCCTTCCACCTCGTCTCATAGAACTCTCCATAAGACAGTGTAACCTGACACTGCTTCCTCGAATTCCTTTCGCTCAGGAAGTTGCCTAGCATCCCGACAGCAAAGCTTTCAGGGACCTGAAGGAACTCTAGCTTGTCGACATTGGGTATACATGGCTTGTCCGAGTCCGTTTGGTTCACCATCTCTTCAAAGAGGTCCGAAGAGTTGAACATCACCCGGTCGACGACAAGGTGGGTGAGAGCTGTGAGAGTCGAGAATACAAGGATGAGGTCGTCGTTTTCGGCGCGGAAGCGGTGTAGGCGGAGGTAGGTAATATTTTCCAGGGCACCGGATCGTTTGAGGAACTTGATGAGGGGAGCAGAGAACCAAGAGGGAGGAATTGTCTCTCCATACTCGTCCTCGTACATCCCGATATCCAGGCTTGAGAGGTTGGGTGCTTTGAGATACTGAAGGACCGACAGCTCGCCGAGTAGGCGCGTGCGCAGTGACCGGAGTTTGGGGAGTAGGATAGGGGTGACTCCCTCGTCGTCTGCATCGGCGTCTTCATCGCGGTCTGGGAAAAACATCGACGTGTTGAAATCGATTGTCAATACCGTGAGGTTCTTGCAGTGCTCCAACACCTTGAGTAAATGGGAACCAGTCCAGTCGCAGGTGAATACGAGCGTCGTAAGATTGCAGAGAACGTCTGAAGGTATGGCAATTATCGCGTTCCTCATTCGTTCTACGGCTTCAGCGTGTGTCTGTGCATCGCGACCCTGGGGAAAGGCGTCGCGGTTGTCGGGAAATTGGATATCCAAAGTCTGTACCCGCGGAATGAGATAAAGAAGAGGGCCGTGGGCTGCTTCGAGGGGATCAGTCCAGTTGTCGCAACAGTTGTTGAGTTCGAGGGAGAGAGACTTCAAGGTATGCCAGGGCTGTGATTTGGAACCTTTGAGTTCTTGAAGAATGGCAGCAAAATAGCGAAAACAGTCTGCGTGCTCGCACCGGAGTTTGAGGGTGTCTATCTGCTGTCCTTCCGATAGCAACCTGATTAGTACTGAGTTGGCTAAAGAGCAAGTTTCCGGCGTATGCGTGCCACTGAAATTGCCATGCCAGTACGGACATGGCCGGGAATAGGACCACTGTACGTATGGAGGCGCCCAGTGCACGGTTTTGGCGACACTTCCTGCCCTCGCAAGCCATGCTACGGTCCTTTCGTATGTGTTTTCCCCGTCTTGGTGGCACGGCAGCACTTCGATACCACTCCAGAGGCGGTTAACAAGGCGCACCGTGTCCCTCCACTCCCTGCACACAAGTTGCAAATCCACTAGCTGCTGCCGTCCCTTCTCGTCCAAAACGCGTGGCATCATGATGCTGAAGATCTCCCCTAGGACCTCGATTGGGAAGCGGCGCAGGGGGGATAGAATAGCGCGTTGTCGCCGGAGTTCCTTGTCCAATTCGTCGAGTCGAGCTTGAACTTGGGCCCGTTCTTGCAGAAGGCTATGAATCTTGGCTTCCACAGACGCTGATTCGACGGAGGTTGGAGGTCGATTGGTAGAGAACAGAGAGGACAAATCGAATTCGCTAACTGGATCCATGGGGGATATCGAGGTGTTGGATGACGGGAAGGAAATTGCTCGCGTCGGGCGCGCTCCCTGCTCGGCAAGTCCCGCTCTGACGCTCCCACACACCGGACCCGGATGTTCCGTGGGACGGAACTTGCACCAGAACCAACACCAGGGTTCAAATAGTCTTCATGGCTGCTCAGCCATCCAGCAAATCTCGGCTCCTGATCACAAACGACGCACCAAACGCTCTTGAAGCAGCGTTTGCACAAGAGGAGGCCACCAACCTAGAGATTCAGATCCGTGAACTCGAAGCTCGTCTGCGAGGATGTCGAGCAATTCTCCACCCTCTACGGCGCGTTCCATCCGAGATACTGGCACTGATTCTGACCTTCGCAGTGCAAGACTCATTGGGGTATTATACAGACAAAGGACGCCTCCTCGATCTGTGCTTAGTTTGCAAGGACTGGTACCAGGCGGCATTGACCGCGCAGCAGGTTTGGGGGCGCCTCGAGATCAAGCCGTTTTCTACCTCTTCCCCGAACTGGGACGTTCTATATAGGTGGCTTCGGAGGGCGAACTCGGGGTCTAGGGCACTGAAGATCTCCCAAGGTTCAGTCTGCCGACATATGTTCGAACACACCGTTCGGTGTGTTATGAAGAACGAGTCGCTGGTCAAGTTACTCGTCGATGGACCATCCGCCCATTCCATGACTCTGGAAACCACAAGTTCTGAATGTCTTGAAAATCTCTTCGCTTCGATGCAATCCTTCCATCGTCAATTGCACACGGAATCAGATTCCTCGGCATGGCAGTCAGTCTCGCGCCTCCAGCTTTCCGTTACTGGGGATTATCTAGGCGCTTGGCTAGCGCCGTCCACCTTGGCCCAGTCTATCCTCGCGTACCTTCCCCGGTCTCTGACATCTCTCCACCTTCGCATCCCAGACGAGTCGCTTGTGGAAAGGATAGAGTCGGACACCTGGGAGACAGACCCTCCATGGCTTTCACTTCACATTCCTCCAGCCATCCTCGAGAACCTAACCAGCCTCTCCATCGAGTGTAACTGGAACGGACCATACCTGGTTCTCGCCTTGCAACATTGCACGAACCTCCAAGAACTGTCAATCGACTTCCGCCAGGCCGATGCGTGGTGGGTCGAAAGGATGGCGAGTCCTGAATACGATCTCCCTCGGCGCTTATGGGAAACAGGGATCACACTCCCTAAACTCCACACACTCAACGTATCCGGCACGAAAAGATCCTCCACAGAACATTACCTGCCCTTCCTAGCACTTCCGGCCCTCATTCACCTCCGGGTTGGGCTGGCCCCTCGCATGTTTTCGTCGACGAAACGCATACAGACTACGACCCCCATGAAGAGGCTGGGTACGCGGTGACAAGCTTCGTACGCACCCTCGAAAGTCGATTGCCCTTCTGGAGGGACAAAATGAAGTCCCTCACTTTGGAGATCCCACACGGATCCCGCATCGAGACTATCGACTCCCAGCAACTCGTCGACCTAGCTTCCTACCTCCCTTCACTCACGCACCTATTATTGGACCACTTCACCTTCGAACTTCAAGCGTTCGTGGACGCGTCTCCCCGCTCTTACTTCCCTAGTCTGGAACACCTCGAACTTCGCAACATCCCAGGGGACTTCGATCTGGCTTCACTGTTGGAGTGTTTAGACGACTGGAGGAGGAATGGTGATCTGGACAGCTTGAAACGCGTGTCCATCACTTACGCTAGGCATGGGTATACGGCCGAGACGGACAAGGTCCGCATGAAATTGGTGCAGAAGTTGCGAGAGATGGGCGTTAAGGTAGACGGCGAGGTGGAGGTGGCGAACAAGGCTTTGTATTTCTGGCCTTCTTCGGGTCTGTGGACATAGGCCGCGCCGCAGGGTCGAGCATTACCTCATCCAGAACGAGAAAGATGGATTCCGACCCCATTCTGTGGTCGGTTATACTGTAATACTGAACCTGCCGTCTCTTCATCCGCACCGACCATCGGCTGCCTGTGCCTAACGGCCCTGCCAGTGCGCGCTAGTAAACCAACGCAGGCGTTCAGCTTAGAAGCACCCGTATCCAAGGCGACGGACGTCCCATTGTGAGACACAGCCTGCCGCACCCCACCCGATCCGTCCAACTTCAACATGTCAAGGAGGACAATTGGAGGCGAAGGATCGGAATCTTCATATAAGCCTCTATCATTTCTCCAGCCCCCCTCGCTACTCCCATCCCCTCTTCTCGTCTCCCTCCGTTCACTTGCGGTGCCGATTCTGCTAGTAGTGACCGCTGCCGTGAATTTAGCCAGGACCGCCACGACATGTCTTCTTCCAACTCGAATGCCGTTGAGACTGGTATCCCGAGCAGAAGACGTACGGAACGCAATGGGAGCCAGACGGGTTCTTTTCACACCACGTACGATAGCCGGAGCGAGGACCTTTCAAGAGAAGAGGTTGCCAGCGAGGATGGGGCCGCGATGAGCTCTGACTGCCCTTCGAACGTCCTCGTAAGGAATCAAAATATGTATGAGAATTCGCAACACAACCAATTCCATCACCACTATGGGGACATCCACCGTAAGCCCTCAAATGTCTCATGAGATTATGAGGTGATAAGCTGAAAACGTCCAGATATCACGAAAAATTACAATGGGAGCGGGAAGGACGACCTCCAGCGCGCCCGAGAAAGTCAGTATTCCTTGTTTGCACACCACGTTAGCGGTGCGGTTGACGAATGTGTTGCTGCAGAGCTGGAGTCGAAGATCTCTAGAGGCGCTGCTCACGATTCTGCGGAACGAGGACCGCATGCGCCTAAATGCGACAAGGGGACGAGGGAAGCTGTACAGAGGGAGATACTGAGCTGGATCGATTGCGGTGGACAGAGGATGTTGTGGCTATATGGACCAGCTGGGGCGGGAAAGTCGGCAATCGCTGGCTCAATCGCGGACGAGTGCCAGAGACGGAAATGGCTCGCAGGCAGCTTCTTCTTCTCGGACTTCGCTGGACGGCCGGATCGCTACTTGAAGCAGTACCTTTTCCCTACTCTCGCTTACCACCTTATTCAACTCGACATTGCCGGCCTTCGAGAAGCGGTCTTGTCTGCCATCGATACCTTCCCATCCGTCTTTGACAAGCGCCTCGACGAACAACTTAGGATCCTCATTCTCGAACCACTGCAGAAAATTAGACAAGCTACCATCCAGTCCTGCACATTCAAGACGATTATCGTCGACGGCGTGGACGAATGCAAGGAAGACGCGGGCAAGGAGGGCGATACTGAGCAAGACCTCCAAAGGGTGAAGGAGGAGAACCACAGAGAAATAATCTCCGCCCTCGTGAGCGCATCGAATGACCCATCCTTCCCATTCCGGATTATTATTGTCAGCCGACCCGATCGCGCTATCGAACG
>JANDKE010000623.1:10225-22233 GCA_027627275.1 Coprinellus aureogranulatus | reverse complement strand
GCGTTCTTGTCGAGCTAGCGGGCACCAATGAGCGCGCTTCATTTTCCAAAGCCAACCAAAAGCCAACACCGTCGGTGATGCGGCAGGGTGGCGGTGCTCGTCAACTCTGATGATGCGCCTGATGCGCGGTCTGCCGTTAGTGTGGGTGGCAGAAAGAATTTAGGCTCTGGCAGAAAGGCTGCCGGCAGATGGGCAATTGCCAGGGTGGCAGAATGGCGGCAGAACTTGGAGCCCATCCCGGTTTGAGGTATCCCGGGCGAGTGAAACCGTCTCTTTCTTAACTGTTCCTGTTGAAAGTAGGAGCTTTCCCAGTTTGAATTATCTTTGACTTCATTTTGAAGGTTTATACAGGGGGTTGCATGGATGGTTGGCTCACTTCCGCAGCCGTAAATGCTTGTGCAAGGTAACCCCCTCACAGTTTCTGCCACCCTCTGCCAAAGGCATCCGGATTCTGCCCTGGCAATTGCCCCCTGCCGGCAGTCACTGGCAGAACGGCAGCATTCTGCCGACAACACTATCTGCCGTCCTTCGTTCACGACTTCACATCCTCAGCGGACGAGCGCTTATTCTTCCGTAAGACACACAACTGGACTCGCAAAACTGTCTATCTAGAGGCCACGACACGCGGTCATCGTGACCCCCAGACCTTGGGAATGGTTATCGGGGCCCACGCGGGAGGGGGTTTTGATGGGGAAAATGGGCCGAGCAGGAGGGTCTAAGACCCCCGCCGGTCATATCAGACCACCCCCGTACATGATCTGGGAGCCGAATCTGCTAATAGGCCGAGCGACATTATCAGGCCCGTGATCAGGCAGCCGGTGATCTTATCAGACCGGAAGCCTGATCAGGCGGGTCACAAATTTCCGACATGTGTAACCAAAACCCAGACTTTGGAAAGTCTCCTGGCAGGGACCACCCGGCATAAGCGTCAACTTACCATGGCTCCAGAGATAATTCATTTCGCTCAAACGCTGTTCGCCTGTTGCACCAGCCGCTGGCTACTAGTATTCCAGGGCTATCCGAGTCCAGTCTCGTTTTCTGCAGTGACGGCATGACGGTGATGCGACAACATATGGGACGCTTTACGTAAGCAAACCAGCACCAGCCGGCGCGAGTTTGGAGGAGCTGAACGCTTGTTCGCTTATTGCACCGCTTGGTTGCACCCCGTCATTCGTTTGGTCTCCCCCATGGCCGCTCTTTTCTGTCTTTTTTTCTGGCTCCCCCTCTTTTTCGCCGCCGTCCGTGGCTTCTCCTTCACCACCTCAACGCCGACCGAGTGCGATGATCTGACTGTGGAATGGCAGGGTGAGTAGTATTGATTGCGAAGCTTCGGTCTCTATGTTGACTATTTCTCAATAACGCAGGGGGAACTGCGCCCTTCTCTCTTCTCATCGTACCTGTGCGTGTCACGAACCTATCTAAGCTGATTCTTGTGTCTGACCGATCAACAGGTCTTCGGAGTGCAACGCAATGTGTCAATACCCGAATCAGCATTTTCTGGAGGAAAGGGATCCTTCACAACGAAGTTGCAATTGGCCAAGGACAGACGATTCGTCTTGACAATGTCAGACTCCACTGGCCTTGCAACAGGTGGGACGACGGATCTCCTCTCCGTAGGTCCCACTACCGGAGGGTCTTGTAATACAGCAGATCCAGGTGGGTCCCCCACCGTCGTAGCAGAGCATTGATTGGACTCGGAGCTGATGATTACCGTTGCAGCTATCGCGTTCCCCTTCCAATTGCCGTCTGCTCTGCAACAATGCAGACAATTCTCTTTCACCGGTTATCAAGCTGCAGCACAACCAGTGACAATTTGGGTATGGTGCCAGTGACTTTACCCACCCTAGTCACAGATGTTAATTCAGTCCCTGCAGATGGTGGTCCCTGGAGGAACGGCGCAAGTAGTCCACCCTGGCGTAGGCTCGTCTTACAGCTGGACTGCCAATGTCGCCGCGGGCACATCCATGATATTCATGATGAGCGACTCCAGGGGTGGTGCAGGCGGTGCATCCGACATTTGGACTGTTGGCGCCAGTGACGCGTCTTCTTGCCTCAATAATCAATCTCCATCCTCGACCGCCAAGCCGTCGACAGCTACACCCACTTCTCCGAACAAAGCTTCCACCTCCTCTGGGTCAGACGAGACAGCACCCCCAGCAGCGACCACCAAGAGCGACGGAGTTCCTATAAGCGCCATCGCCGGCACTGTAATCGGATCGCTGTTGTTTCTGGCTGTAATCGTAACGCTAGGACTGTTTTTCTTGAAGAATCTCAAGGAGAAGGCTGAGCAGCGTAAGGAAGTGGAAAGACTTCCGTCATTCCAGACGCATGCCGTCTGACGGGACATTCTTTGGAGGTCCACCGCCCCGTGATCCCTATGGAATGCCTCCTACCGACGCTCCTCCCTACTACCCGTATTCTCCCAGCAGTGCCGCCGCTCTGGACAATCCCTTTGCTGGCGGGACTCCCATGGCGGACTTGACATCAGCGACTTCCGGCAGCCAGTTTGCGCTACAGCAATCGGCAGATCCTTTCCANGCACCGTCGAGACCCACTTACCCTCCTTTCCCCTTCTCTTCCACCTATTCCGCNGCAGGATCCGTTCAATCCTAATGATTCCTTGTCTGGNGCAACTGCTGGTTTGGTCTACTCTCCGCCCNAATCAGAAGCAGAACGCACCGTACGATCTCAGGAGACGTCAAGTTCTCNACGCAAGGCTGCAATGGCAGGGGTCTCCNCGTACACACCATCCCGTTTCATCGTACACACCGATGCGGAAGATGAATTGCCTCCCCCGAACGAGGATGGTGTCGTAGAGTTACCACCTCAGTACACCGAACGTCGCCGTGGACCCGCGAGGAAGCTCAGCGTTATGAATCCTTCTCGACCGAGTGGAGATTCGACAGACCCATCTGCTGCGTCGAATACGAATGCTTCGCCGTTCTCTTAGATTATAACTTNGAAGTTGCTCTGTATTTTACCATAAGTACCATAGTTATCACGTTGTCGTGTTAGGCATCTTCACGCCTTCTCACTGCAAATCTGCTGTGTGATGCGACTGGGGGTNAGGCGGTGNTNGATCGGNTTGCTCGNCTNGNNNCGCCTTGAAGTCACGCGCACGAGGGTGGACGTTACCACCAACAGCGCCAGCGGCTGGACCCACCCTTTTTCTTCTTCCTCCCCCATCTTATGTTCCGCTAATATTGCATCGCAGGATGTCCGCTCGTCTGTCTTTCCTTGCATCTGTCGTTACAGGGGTCGCTATCGCTGGGGTCCATGGATTCGAATTCAAGACCAATACACCAACAGAATGCGGCCAGTTGACCGTCACTTGGTCAGGTAAAGGCTATCATTTCCCAGCAAAGCCCAAGCGCTGAAGAAACGCTTTCTCTACAGGCGGGACAGCCCCATTCCATCTTCTCCTCATTCCCGTAGGTTTTCCCCAGTCATCCGACGCCCATCCGTTCTGAAGTACCTCCTCCTTAGCCTGGCATGAGGCTGCAGAACATTTCCATCCCCGCTGCCGCTTCTGGTACCTTCTCCACAAATCTTGCACTCAAAGCCCAACAACAAGTGCTGTTTGCGATGGGAGATGCAACAGGCGAGACCTCTGGTGGGATATCTGCTTTGACAACTGTTGGACCAGCAGCGGCAGGTGCCTCGTGCGATACCACCATTCAAAGTGCGTCACCCTTTTCGTCCAATTATCGGAGACCTTACACTCGCGCAGGTGCAGATTTTTTCTACAGCTTGGACGGCACCCTCCAACAGTGCGCGTGAGTAAGGTTTGAAAATATGGTTTGTCCGCGTCTGAATCGCGTCTTCAGCGACTTTCCGTTCACCGATTACGGCCGCGCAGCCAAACCAATCACCGTCTTTGTGGGTGACCCTTGTTTACTGTACCTTGAAGGGATACCAACACTTCTCGCTCCAGGGCTTCGAGCCAAGCGGCAGCTCATTCTCCGCCCAAGCACCGGCAAACGCTGACCAGTTTGCGTGGAAAGCCAACCGTCCGACGGGAACACAACTATTATTCTATGTGACGGATGCCGAAGGACATAACGGTGGTGTTTCCCGGGTCGAAACAGTAGGGGCTTCAAGTGACACAACCTGCCTATCCACCGCTACGTCGGCGACCACTTCGAGGACGGGAACTGCGACCAACACATCCCGGACTTCATCCGCGACTTCGACTACCGGTACTCAGGACGGTTCGAAAGATGGGGATGAGGGTGAGAAGAAAGGCGGTTCTAAGATTGGTATCATCGTAGGCGCTGCGCTTGGTGGTTTCATTGCACTAGGTGTCCTCGCTTTTATTGTGGTATTCTGCCGTAAGAAGAATCGCGGCCAAGGTGCACCTGGCCAGGAACCCAAACTCGATCTCAGCTACGACCCGACTGTCAACTCGAATGCCGCCCCTCCCAATACCTATCTCCTTCCAAGTGCCTACTCGCATTCCAACGCCAACCTTGCCCCCGGACAGTCTGCTGCTCCATATGAGCAGGAAACAAAATCTACGCAGGGTTCGCAGAGCTATGCACCTTCGACAAATTCGACAGCCCCCCTGAACCCCTCTAACTCAAGGCAAACTGGAGATGGCAGCGACTTCAACCCTTACGGTGGTACTGAGCAACCGACGACACCTGGAGCGTCAAGTGTTGCTCAGTCATCTTCATACGGTTATCCTGCTCAGGCTACCCCTCCCACCACCGACGGATCGTACGGCGCTTACGCTCCCTATGGGGCCAATGTTGCTGCAGGTGCTGGTGGGTATTATCAGCAGCAATACTCTCAGCAACAGTATCCCCAGCAGCAGCAGCATTATGGTCAACAGCAGTACCAGCAGTACCCCCAACAATATCATCAGCAGTATCCTCAACAATACCCCCAGGGTTACGGCCATCATCAACAGTATCCCCAGAACGCGCAATCGCAATCTTCTTGGAGTCAGGGTGGAAACTCGGGCTTCTACGCAACAAATGCCGACCCTAACACCTACAGCGGATACACGGGCCAACCACAGTATCCGCCTGCTCCTCAGTCGCAAGCGTCTTCGTCTTCCGGGGCGAAGCAACACAGGACCACGGCTTCCAGTGGCTCAACAGGGAAAGGGGCGTCCTCAGCACCCGTAGTCGCCCGGCCAGTAGTTGTTCATCAGGACATTGACGAAGCGGACGACGTTCCGGATGAACTCCCTCCTCAGTATTCTGAGAGCCGAACGCCCATCCCTGGTTTGCCCAACAATGCCCAAGGTGCACTGCGTGGTGACCGTAAAGGCTAATATCTTTTCTTGATATCCCTCACAACTCATTTCTGGCTGTGACGAAACTGATTCTCTCAAGACTTTCGCTATTTATTTCACTGGGTGTCTTGGACGATCTTTCATTCCTTTACCGTGATTCCAGACTGTGTTGTAAATTGGCTGTACACTCTTTTTTCGCATTGACTGTAGCTATCCCCGTCTTGTGCCTCGGGAGATTCGATACCATTGATACACAAGATGCCTTGACATTCGCCAGGTGTTACGACATACCTTCAAATGCACTTTTAGCCAGAGCCCACACAGTCCGGGCGAAAGATGGTTTATATACGAGATACATTGTCCGTCAGAACTACAAAGAGCCGACGTTATATGGTAAGTTACAGGGAAGTGATCAGAAGACGAAGGAAAGCAAAAAAGCAAGGATGAAATATGACAGCAAGAGAGACAGAGAGAGGACGACAGGCAGCAAATAACTATCATACTGTTTGACCCTGGCTCTGCAATGGCGTCCCAGTCGCGCTATTGGGTGTATCTTGGGGAGCAACGTCATTGGAGAGTGTTTGCTTGGCGAAGGCATCTATCATCGCCTCTTGATCTTTGCGTCGTCGGTGCCTCCTTCGCCTGTCGTCCTTGATAACGCGCTCAATTCTTCGCCGAGTCTTGACATGGTTTCGAGGGTCGGCTATAGCTTGCTTGCACCGATAGCAAGCGAGCTCGATGCATGCCAACAAACGTAGAGTTTCTGAGTTGTTCAATGCCTAAGAGAACATGAGCGATTTGGGCGCAGCGTCATCTCGCCTTGTGACAGGGACGTACGTTCAGAGACCAGGACACAACGCGTGGGCCATCCACCAAGCCAATCACAACGAAATTGCCTCGCTTCTCAGCCTGGAGATCCGAGGTCTATGACAGGAGTGACTGACTTAAACAGGGGGCAGACAAACACAACAAGATTCTACGCACCTCGTCGAACTCCGCGATTACCTTCCCCGACGTCTGTGACCGCACAACTAAAGCGCAAGTCAGAAGCGAAGAACATGGGGTGGACAACGGGTGTGACCATTGAGCAAGGGGTCTAGTGGTTGTACATGGTCACGAAACTGGAAACGCACCAACTCGAGACGAATGGCCTGAGATTTCCTGGGTCACAACTCCCCTCCCCAAATACATCCATGAATCCTTCTCCGGTCGGCGAATGTGTACCTTCACATGTATGTCGCGAAAGTCACGGTTTGAGGGCGCTGCCACTTTGCCGCCCCGGTCAGACCATGAATGAACCACTCGTTGCTAGAACCAAAGGCAACGCGATTGATAAGGGACACATACCTGGGGTTGGGAGAGGGCTGAGCAGATCTTCGGAGGCATCCTCCATGTTACCACTATCTGTTTGCTGAGGTTGGGGATCGTTGGGCACAACTGCCATATCGACTTCCATTGACTCTGACTGCACGACAAGTTTAACGACGTCAGCTTCGCGAAACCGACGCCGAAGCGGTGAAGCCTGTGCTCACCATGCTGAGTTGTATATCTACCCGCTTGGTCGATAGGAAAGTGGTGGACGGGGGAGCGAAGATAGATTCGAGTGAAGAGTGTGGGACCTCAAGCAACAACGCAAACTCGCGAGCTTGAGCCAGTTATTAGTGTCACGTGCACCGTCATTTCCAGAGCGCCGGACGATCCGAACCCCTATCTGCCATGCCTTGGCGCGTTCGCGGCGACGCTTCTCTGCCTCAAATGCGTGCAGGCGTCGAGTCGATGATTGTCCAGGGGAAAATATGGAAACCAATAATTTTATAGGTGGCCTGAACGCCTACAGCAACGTTCAAAGTGCAAACATCGATCGATCCCCTCTCAATCCACAGGGATCCTACTCGATACCCAAACATCGCAATATATTGACTCGGGCCACAGAAAGGATTTAGTGAGAGCTGTCATACTTATACAAGTGTCGGTAGATGTCTCATGGTCTATATCTTTCCCTTTCGTTCCCTAACATGAAGTTGCAGCACATAGGAAGTCCATTCCTGAGTGTCATTCTTTCACCCCCCCCCCCTCTCATACCGCTCTGGACTGTCTAAACAATATTTACTTCTTGCAACGATTAGAGCTACATATAATCCTTTTAGCTAGTCGACGCAACCAATTTGAATAAAGCTCGTATTTGGGATCAGAGAACAATTCGGACAATCGTGGTGTGGAAGCTTAAATTTGAACCAGCCTGCAACATAGAAGGCCGAATACAGACGTACAATTCAAGGAGATCACTGGTAGGAGAGCGTGAAAAGCAGGAACGCCTTGTTAGTTGTAAAAAGGCATGGCGTGAGGCGGATAACGCTGGTCTGGACAGCTCGGACTTGGTTGCGCAGCTTAGGGCTGCGCATTTCAGTGGGAAGAAGGACGCTGGGTTGGATATGGAGAGGGGCACGATTGGGTCGATGAGGGAGTTGGGTGTCACGGAGAGCTTTAAGCTCAAGAGGCAGGTTGTGTCCAGTGCGACGGAGGCTTCGGAGATGATTATCCGGTGAGTCCCTTTGAATGATCTCGGTTTCCAGAGATGCTGATAAACTATAGGGTCGACAACATCCTGCGTGCTGCCCCCAGGAAACGTGAGGGCATGTAGACGAGTAAAATTCAAAGCTTCCAATAGACCTCAATATTCAATTGCACTACTACTTCATATACAATGCATCTCGTTCTATGATGGCGCTTTCACGTGAGGAGATGTCAGGCACGCGCCAAACGCGACGCGACGCGATCAAAGCACACGCGTCCTGCTCTGCTCCTACCACCCAGTTTCACTTGGAAAATATTCTGATACCGGGATGAAGAGGCTGGTGAGTATGCATTGAGGCTTCAAGAGGCTCTGTCAGGCGAAGAAGGCCTGTCGAAGCGGGAGCCTGAGGCTGCCCAGGCGAAGGTGACCTGACTATATGCGTCTTGCTCATTGCTAACGCGACGAACTCGCTATCAGGAATGTATGAACGTTCTGCAAGGAGGCACGGTCGTCGAGAGTGACTAGTCACGTTTGGCTGTCAGAATCGCTTCAAGGCTCTGAGCGACAAAAAAGCAAAGCAAAGCTTAAGAATGCGCTCTCTGCAGGAGAGCCGACTGTCGGGAACGAAAACCTCCAAGGTTTGGCCGTTGACGAGTTGACAAGCTTGAAGAGTTTACGGTAACGATAAGACCTGCATGAACGTTGACCTTCGGGAAGGTAATGTTCTGATTGAGCGAGAAGTCGCGTGTATGGGCGATTTTGAGCAGGCTCTTAACGCAAGTAAACTGGAAACATGTGATGGTTGCCGCGAGGGAGGCTTTGACCTCGTAACGACCCACGCAAGTCCTGCAAAAATCACGAGGGCACTGTGAAGAAGTGGTCAATGGAATGATGCAAACCGTGATACAGCTGCGACCCGGTATATGTTTTCGCGGTAAGGGCATATCCATTTCGTTACTCATCTCTGTTTCCTGTCAACAGCTCTTGAAGTTCCAGGTGGCCTCGAAGAACTAGCTAAAGTAGAAGAACCTGGTGCTGGACAGGTCTGGCACACCTTGGTCGGGCAGGCTGAGCTGTCCAACAAGGAACGCATTGTCAATCACGGTCAGAGTATTGGGGAGCTGACGCCAAAACTACCTCGGATGCTCGACTACACATCCCATGGTCGTCAGCAGAGCTGGACTTGCCAGGGAAATGGACGAGTAGGTCGACTTTCTGGCGCGCAGCGACAAAATTCGTGTCGCCCTGACCTTCGTTGACGAGGATGTCTTGACAAGCCTGCCAACAGAGGGGAGTCTGTGGCTAACGAAGTGCCTTGGGTTCCCGAGCACTGAGCAGATCTATGCAAAGCTTCCTGGATCAACGGATCTACATCCTTGCAGCTCTATTAGCGGTAAAGCCAGGTCCTATTTAGAGCCAGCCATGTTGCCTCAGGGAGACCAAGAACAGTTGACAGAGCGCCGGAGTAGAGCACTGACTACCGACTCCTCAACCTCGTTCAACGTTGCCCGCCTTCCCAGCTAAGACCTCTCCCAGCAGCAAGAGGTCCAGCTCCATCAGCACGACCCGGCTAGCGACTGGGACGTCACAATACGAGACTGTGAATTTCCCATGTCCCTCCATACATGAGGTCGTCGATCCCTCGATGACCCTTGGATAAGCCTCACCCGCAAGAGTCAGTGAAGGTCGGCGATGAAGAGCGCAGCGATCAAATCACGGTAACCAAACGCCGGGAACGATGTTCAGCCCGTCATCACCGTTTCTCCCTCATACATCCACCACGGCGTCTCGCCATCCACTATCCTTCCTTTCTTCTTTCTATTTTCTAATCTCTGACCTGGCGACCCCTTGAATTCTTCCTGATATTCTCCGACGAGGCACTCAGGAGAAGAATTTCCCGATCAAGCAACGTTCCACGTCAATACAGTATCGTGACGCACGAATAGGCACACGCATCACCTACCTTCTTCATCCATGTCGCTCTCTGGCAACGTCAGAGCGCGGCGACCGCCTCTCCGCCTCCAGGGCCTGGGGCATCACCACCAACAGCCGGTTGACATCGCCTGGAGGGGCTACCGACGATCGTCGAGCGCCAGCGGTTNCCTCATCCGAAGAGCGACCATCTGGACGCCGACGCGAGAAGGGAAGCGGCGAGCAAGGGGTTTGGGCCGGCGAGAGCGAGTGGAAGTACTTTGCCCCAGGGGGATTGAACTTGACGCAAGGAGAATACAAGTTGCTATTCGTTATCGTGGTCGTGGCGTGTGCGGTGCGGTTGTTCAGGTTGAGCAAGCCTAACAGTGTTGTGTGAGTGACGATCTTTAGGCTTAGGATGAAGGCTAATGGCGCGTAGATTTGACGAGGTCCACTTTGGCAAATTTGCGGGCAAGTATATCAAGACACGGTACTATGTCGACGTGCACCCGCCATTGGCCAAGCTGCTGATTACTCTCGCTGGATGGACGTTTGGCTACAACGGAGATTTCGACTTTAAAGAGATTGGAAAGTGAGTATTCAGACCAGGCTCTTAGATTAATACTCACCTTTTCTATAGGGTGTACGAGAACGTCCCATATGTCGCAATGCGCATGCTCCCAGCCAGTCTGGGAGTTGCAACGATCCCCCTGGCCTACCTCACTCTGCGGGCCTTGGACTGCCGAGCCTCCACCTCCCTCCTCGCCTCACTATTCATCACATTCGAGAACGGACTCGTCACTCAATCGCGACACATCCTCCTCGACTCGCCGCTCGTCTTCTTCACCGCCCTCACCATCTTCTTCTGGGTTGGATTCTGCAATGAGGACAAGCACAAGCCGTTCACCAACTCCTGGTGGACGTGGCTCACGCTCTCCGGCTCTCCCTCGGCGCAGTGCTCAGCTGCAAGTGGGTTGGCCTGTTCACTGTGGCCACTGTGGGCTTCAGCACGGTCTACCAGCTGTGGGTCCTTTTGGGTGACTTGCGGGTGGTGTCTCCGCGGTTATGGATCAAGCACTTCATTGCGCGTGCCATCTGCCTNATCGCNGTCCCTCTGATCTTCTACATGATGATGTTCGGCATCCACTTTGCNATCCTGCAGAANTCTGGAGACGGAGACGGATTTATGAGNAGCGAGTTNCAGCATACGCTGGGAGGGAGGCATATGGCGGATACGTATGCGGATGTGGCGATTGGGTCCAAGGTCACGCTTCGTCATTGGAACACCCAGGGCGGGTACCTNCACTCTCACCCNCACAACTACCCCACCGGCAGCAAGCGTATGTCTNCATTTCCTTTNNNTNGNCNCTCNGNCTGACNCTGTCATAGANCAACAGATCACCNTGTACCCTCACCGCGACCACAACAACGACTGGCTCGTGCTCAANGCGACNGCGGANGGCGACCCAGCTGAAGACTGGAAGGAGCACCCCCTCGTCTACCTTGCTAATGGACACCGCATCAAACTGCGCCATGTCGCTACTGAGAAGCACCTTCACTCGCACGACCACCGTCCTCCCGTCTCCGAAGTGGACTTCCAGAACGAAGTGTCTGCTTACGGTTTGAAGGGCTTTGTTGGCGATGCCAACGATGACTGGATNGTCGANATTTACGAGGGCGATAAGAGGGATAAGGANAGTACGAAGAGNGTGAGGACGTTGAGGACCAAGTTNAGGTTGAGGCATGCGTTGCAGGGGTGTTACCTCTTTTCGCATAAGGTCAAGCTACCGGAATGGGGGTATGAGCAGCAGGAAGTNACTTGNAANAAGAATGCGGTNAAGGATAATTCGTTATGGTTCATCGAAACCTCACAGAACGAGCTNCGTNCGTNCNCCTCTCCTAANNCNTACCATGANNNGAANCTAATGTGCCGCCNNTCCAGTTCCTCCCGATGCNGAGAANGTCAANTACCGCAAGCCNGGCTTCTTTTCCAANTTNTGGGAGNTNCAGAAGGTTATGTGGACCACGAACGCTGGNCTCACNGATCGCCATACCTANGACTCCAGGCCNGAGTCNTGGCCTTTGCTNCGNCGTGGCATNGTNCGTCCCTCCCNNTNGNGCANCNAGANCTACTCACTCACNCATAGAACGANAGAACTTCTGGGTGAAGGACCACCACCAGATCTACCTCATNGGCAACCCCTTCGTGTGGTACCTNAGCACNATNGCTATCGCNGCCTACATGCTTGTTCGAGGCTTCCTCATTCTNAGGCAAAAGCGAGGATACCGCGATTTCGACAACAGTNNGTTCCNTTNNNTCTACNTNCCNAGCNNCNNCTT
>JANDKE010000622.1:0-22238 GCA_027627275.1 Coprinellus aureogranulatus | reverse complement strand
CCTCGCACTCTGATCCCTTCCCTTCTCCATCAACAACTGCCTTCAAGATGATATGCACCGTCACCGTCACTCCTTCTCTCCTTGAGGAAGGAGGTGTGGAAGGAGGTGTGGAAAGCAAGGGGAAGGAGGGGAAAGAGGTGGGAGAGAGGTGGACGATGAGGATCCAGTGGGTCTACGGCAGGGACGAGGATAGAGAGATGTTTGAGGGGTTTGGGAGGCATGTTGGGCGGAAGGTTAGTGAGGGGGTGCGGTGAGGCGTATGGAACCTCTTCCTTCTGTCACTCGACTACGATCTGGTCTTGAATCGAATACGAACGCAGATGCCGTCATTGAAGTACCCTCACCCAAGCGGACTTGTCAATCAATTTCACGACGATTGCCCGTCTTCACTCGGTTGGCGATATAGTCAAGGTGGTTCGAACTGTATTTCTCGAGCCGGGTGACGTGCAGGACGGGATGGAAACGAGAGACGGGAACGGCGGATCCTGATGACGGTTCCGATGGATGTGCAACGCCGACGGGCAGGGGGAAGAGGTTGAGGCATTTGGCTCATGTTGGGGGGTAGGTTTCTTCTGGGTGGTCCGTCAACTCCTTGTGAGCCTCATTGAAGCTGTGTTCGCTTCACCCTCCTCCTAATCAACTCCAAGTTGATTGAACCGCCGTCGTCTTTCCACCAAAAATATCCAGCTACCCCTCTTCAATGTTCTCTAGATTCGGATTCGGAAAGTCGGACTGGACCCTTATTCTTATTCTTATTGAACGGCACAAGGTCCCTTTGACGGATGGAGGTGTGGCACGTTTAGTCCTCTGGGCTCGCTTCAACGCCTCTTCGCCTCTGGAGGAGGTTTCGCGACCCTTCTAGTGGGCCCAGGGATTGTACGTCAACCCCTGCCTAAGAAAAATGTCATGGCGTTCATCACGATAACCTTTACATTGGCCTAGGGAGGTGACGTCGGCGCTATCCTCAGGCTCATGAGCCCAACTTCTGAATCGAGTACGCCATTCAACCATTGGGGGTGTAGTCATTGACGAAATGTCCTCATAGGAGGCTCTGTATCAATCAAGTCAAGAAACCCGTTCGACGAGCTTTTCATCGACCCCGGAATGCTCAAAACAGAATACGGCGTTCTCGCTCTCCGCGAAGCGGTCAAGATCTCAAAATTTAAAACGATTCTTCTCAGGGGGACCGTGGACGAACTACCTCTTGAACTCGTCCTTCCCCGACCCTGACTCAATCTCAGAATCCGAATGGGAAGAATATATTCACAATACTGTTACGGTAAAGTATCATGGAGTGGGGACTGCCTCGATGTCTCCTAAAGGAGCGGATGGGGAGTTGTCGATCCTGATCTGCGTGTTAAGGGTGTTACCGGGCTGAGGATCGTCGACGCGTCGGTGATTGTGAGTATGGGCGTTCTCCTTATGGTTGGCTTAGAATCTGACTGGGTGTATGTACTTGCAGGCTCAAATTCGGGTGGGGCATACCCAAGCGCCAACGTATGCCGTCGCTGAGCGCGCCTCTGACTTGATCGAGAGATTCTGGGGGTAGTCAGTTAAATCTCTCCTTTCGGGTCGAGCGTTGCCATTAGATAAGGGCACCCATTCTGGACGTTGATATTCCGAATTTCCCGATCTCCAGGCAAGTCAGGGGTCGGGGGAACGCCCAGTTGTATCTCCATAATACTCGAAGACTTGATTTTGTTGGCTTTGACACTTGCTGATCCCCCTATGGACATGTGATGGTAAATCGGCAATTTCCATCGCGTGCCTGTCATGACGTCTCCATTCTCCGGGCATTCATGTTGTCTGTCCTTGGACTTGAACTGTCAACATCGTTCCCCAGCCTTCCTTAGACCTTCAAACACACACCTTCTCCACATTTCTCCTATAGGTGAGTGCGTTGACCCAGAAGTAGATCTGGGATCGAACTGATTCCAAAAACACAGACCATCTGAGCATGCCAGCGACTCCTGAGGCACGGAAACGGGCAGCCGTCGATGCACGGATGCAGAGGTTCAAGAAGGTTGGTGAGACTCGAAAACCTTCAGAGGTTCCACTCACTGACCTTTGCAGCCGGCTGTTGAAACACTAGACACGCAAATGCATGACGATCTGGCCCAATTGGTGCAATTTCTGTCGAAGGACCCCGAAATATACGACCCACTTCAGGACGCCGTCGATACTTTCGACCGCCTCCGGGTCCCTTCACAGCCATTGGAGTTGATCGACAGGACCACCCGGAGCGAAGTCCGACTGACCACCGAGGCAATCTTTTCGCTCACGGTTGTCTTGATAGCCCTCGACTATGCGCCTGATACACCGAGAATTCGTCGCTATACTGCTCGGTCATACGCTGCGGTCATTTCAAAGTGGACGAAGATCATTCAGTGGCTACTCTATCATGTCTCGGGAGATATTANCAGGGGGAAACCATCCCGCAAGCAGCTGCTGCATCCACATTATGCGTGCCGTTACGCCCAACTCTTCGGGGAATGTGTACAAGGAAGAACTTGTCTCCAACCGCCACACTGTCGACCTCCTACTGATTCTTCTATGCCAGAAGGAAGAGAACAGCGAGCTCTATTGGAGGCTTGAGGCATATCGCGACGATCGAGTTTGGCTTATAGACCTGTTACAGCGGCAATGCAACTCAGCAGCTGGACTGGCAGCGATACAAGAACGACTCGGAGTAGTCTCGAAAAAGACACGATCCATGGTGGTGGATTGTCTTATCACTCGTGTGCGGCAGGTAGCGTGTCAAGTTCAGGGTGATGGCCTCTCTGTCGCTTCGGTTACCCTGTACAGCATACTCGACTCGGTTCAGCAACTTGTCAGCAACAAATCCGTCTATCGCGCATTTGACCGCCGCAATTTCCTTTTCGAATACGCTGGGTCTGTTTATATTCTGGCAGAGAAAGCCACTCCTGTACCCCACACCACCAAGGAGGGAGCAGACATTTGGTCCCTCATCGGCGACTCTGCGAAGACCGTGCTTGAGATCGCCATCGACTACTCCCCCAACCTATTGAAGTCACTCACGCAAGTCATTAAAGGAGGATTAATTGAATCCTCCTTTCTCTGTCTGCCGCGTTGTGGTCCGCGTGACCCGGTTGTCGATGGACTGTGGGACCTTGCTCCGTATCTATATTGCCCCGAGGCGCACGCTGCTATTCTTGCCTCTCGAAAACTGGGGCCAGAATGGTTTGGAAAGCCTCCTCTTTCCGTGCATCTGAAAGAAGTTGTGGGTCTGTACGAAAACGTGATCATGCGAAACAAGGGTGCCTTCAGCGAAGCCCGTGCGTCGAGGAACGTTATTTTGTGTAGCAGTCTCAAGGTCGGTCAGCATCTTCGATAACAGATTCGAACTTTTTTACACCGTACAAGTGCCCAGGAAACCCGAATGAACTGCGCCTTGGACTCTGCACAGGCTGCTCCTCGGTGATATATTGTAGCCATGCATGTCAAAAGGAAGATTGGCGCGAATTACACTCCAGGGAGTGCTCCTTCATTGCGGAAAGCTATGTCTGTACGTCTTTTCTACGAAGACTATTTTCATACCTGGTGCCCTAACGAGAGTGACAGATAACGGGCTGCACAAGGGCACCAGCCTCTTGCGACAATGCATAAACCAAGTCCGCTATCTGGTCTATCTGATCAACCACGAACCACCAGGTCCGCCTGAATCGCAGTCAATTAATCCTGCGACGGATGGAGACGGTACTGCGGAGCCTTCCCGCGGACTGCGTATCTCGTGCCGACCAGAGTCCTACATCCGCACCTTTAATTCTTTGGACGGCGACTGGGATATCGTCTCTGCACGGGTGAATGATCACTTCACCAGAGCCACGCACTGGAAAGATCCTCAGCCTGATCCAGTATGGACGAGGCGTATTCAATTGCTGGTGGACAGCATGGAGAGCAATCCTGATTATATTGTTCTCGCTGAGGGGATATCGAGGGTCGATAGCGAACGCTGCTTGTGTACCATACTCAAGTTGCGATACTTGGAGGATGAACAGGAGGGAGAGAAGTATATGGTTTTGAACTCGATATTTCGTTTAGGTGAGCCACCGTTCCTCTATCCCCTTACGTGCTAACGGGTGGCATTCAGTGAAAACCTAGCATTCGTTGAAGGGGGTCCATGTAGCATTTCGACGCTGTGTAACTTCAAAATCCCGGGCTTGGTGCTGAGGAATCGACTTCAATTTTAGCGGTCCTGAGTTTGTCGCTCAAAATACGATGGATGACAAGGAGACTCGCCCCGAGGACTCTTGGCCGCACAAACCTGGCGATAGCCCCTTTCAGATTCAGTCGGCGCTTCAACTTCATGATTTACCCCTATCTCAATTTTGTGGCACGGAGCCACCTGAGCCACCCTTCTCCTTTGAACCTCCATCTACTCGAGCTGCCCTTTCTTTTGAGCGCCCGTATACTCAGAAGAAACTCCCTGGGTCGATCTGAGTCCTACACTCGGAAATCTACTATCCTACTTAGTGAAGAAGACTGCGACACGACCCACCGAAACGTCAGAAATCCGAAATGGTCAACAATGCGAACCCGCGGAAACAATCCTCCAATGCGTTTCGAACGCGACTTAGAATCTTCGATAAAGTGCGCATATCTTTTACCGTTCAAGCCCGTAGTTGAAGTCTGATGTTTCTTGTTAGCTCTTTGTTGAAGCGCGGAACATGACGACGGACGAGGATTTCTATGAACTGGCGACATTCCTCTGCCATGATTTCGAGGTTTACGACCCTCTAGGAGTGGCTCTGTGTCTCCTAGAGATGTCTCCTATTCCCCAAATCCCTGTTCACATAGCAGACGAGGGAATCAGGGAAAGCGTTCGGCCCATGGTTCAGGCGCTCTATCGNCTGATGGTCATCATATTATCCCTCAGTAGCGCTCCTGACTCTTGCGCTCTCCGACTTTATACTGCACGGGCATACGANATGCTGCTCCAGAAATGGCCAAGCGTAGTCAAGTGGATGAAGTACCTACTGGAGCAGAATGTGGATCCGCAAATAACGGGCGCCAGGGAATTCTCCCTTCAGTTACTTCGCGCGTTCACATCGAGCGTCGAACATAATACTTTTCACGAGGAGCTCATCTCGAAATCTTACACGGTGGATATCCTCCTCAAGCTTGCGTTGCAACTGGACGCGAAAACCGGNCGCTTCTGGTGCCTCCTGCTTCCACCTTGTTCACGCTGTTGGGTGGCTGAGCTCTTCCGCCAGTACTGCACCTCGGAAGTGGGACGAAGGGCACTGGTTTCTCAGTTACTGGGCATGTCTACACAAGAGAGGGGTTCTGTCGTGCGATGTCTCGTCACTCGAGTAAGAGAGATNGCAGATGATGCCAAGGACCGTGCCACTTGCGGAGCAGCCTACAACATGAACTGCATCATAGAAAGCGTCAAAATCCTCGCCGAAAACCAAAACCTCTTCAGAGCCTTTGAGCGGGAGAATTTCGTCGCTGAACTCACTGAGTCGCTTTGTATCTTGTCCAAGAAGGCTATCAANAAGCCCNGCCTCAACTCCGACGACCACGAGCTCTGGTTCGACATCTCCAGCGCACTCAACAGCGTGATAGACATCGCCATTGATTGCGGGAATAGCCCTCCGAAATATCTCGCACAAGCTCACAAAGCCGGGCTATTGAATGGAGCTTTACTCTGTCTGCACCATACTNCNTACTANTGGCGCGACCTGATTCGATCGTCAATGGCATGCAGGAGNTGATCCCGTTCTTGTATTCTTCGAAGCCACATTCTCGGTCGTTGGTGTGCTCCCGGTTTATAACCTACTGGAACCGATGTCGCCCTTCGGAAGAGGAGTACGTGGATATTTGGTCTACCTACAAGGCTGTTTTGAGTACCGACTTGGAGGCCAACATCAAACATGATGGAGTGATGAGGCTTTGCAGCAATTTACAGGTATGTAGTTTCGTTGCGGTCTTACAAGCGCAATGCACAGTAGCCTTATCCGTGCATCTTATTAGTGCAAACAATCGTGTGCGAAGCCGCATGTACGGGTGTGCAGTAGCTGTTACTCCGCATTCTATTGCTCGGCCGCATGTCAAGCGGAAGACTGGCGTACCCTGCACTCTGGCGAATGTCCGACGCTTACGCAGATATGTCTCGGTGCGCTTTTTGCCTTCTCTCATCGAGTCTTCCCTGACTAAGTATGCTCATTGTAAAAGACCGCAAGGCTCGAGGATACCGATGCTCGCCTAGTCTAAGTATGACTCATGTTCGGTTACTCGACTGTTTGGTCAATCGTTTCCTTCCACCGCCACCCAGGTTCGGGAAGCCACAGGAAAAAGGTAGTAGCAGGACAGCTCCCAGAAACGTCGAATCAGTCGGTATCAGCTGCCAATCCAGCTCGACGCCTATCGCCTCCTTGTATCATAACGATGATGCTCGCTGGATACTTCGGTTCAGCGATGTTGAGAATCACTTCAAAGAAGAGTGGGATGATCTTGGAGCATGGAAAGGGCGGGTCCAGCAATTCATCAACGACATGGAAAACGACGATAGCATCGTGGTGGTCGAAGGTTTTCTCAAGATTGGGTTCAACGAGACTCTCTGCACTCTCCTCAAATTGCGATATTCGCCAGAGGCCCCGCAAGGTGCGAAGTACATGGCTCTCAGCAGCATATCTCGTACAGGTTAGTACTACTAGACTCTCTATAGACTCAGATCTAACAACCGGCAGTTGACTATATCAGAGTTATACGCTACCCGGGCCACTGCTCGGACTCAGAGGAATGTGGCTAGTGTTCTCGGAATATCCCGATGCTACTTATTTAATATAAGTCTTTCCGAATTCCCAGGTTACCGTCTGCGTTACTCTTCCTCACACTTTTGTGCCATTGACTCACTACAGTCCGGCACGACGCAACTGCTCCATTTACTCATTCCCAAATGTATATCCACAGTAAGCTGTCGCTAAAATATTGAGGGGGATCGATCACAACTCCCCTAGGCCTTGTGGTCAGACGTCCTAGCCCCACCGTACATTCTGAGGGGCGCAATCTCCACCTGATCTATCTGTTGAGTACGCCAAGGGCTTGGCAGGTCGCTTCACTTGTGCAGTCGTCTGCGAAAGAATGGACATCGGAGGAATACGTAGACATGTGAGTAACCTCGGCAATGGCCCGATAGATACCTCCTCGTGTTCATTACCCACAACCAGATCCAGAGGTGAATCCGGTGGTTGGATTGCTCTCCTGGACCAGTCTTTCGATGTTCTCGTGTATGCATCGTTCGATCTTGATGGCCTACCGGCATCCGAAGAAAGGCAGGAGGTTGTCGTAGACTCTGACGGACAGGATTCGCTATCTCTTGGCTGGTCCGAGTCGGATGTGCCGCTGCCTACGACCTTTACAAAAGCAAAGGGTGAGATTCTCGATGAAACACTGGATATCCCATTTTCAAAAGTTCTTACGCACCTGATCGACCAGAGCCGACTTTCGACATGCTAATAGCTCTTGCGAACTACTTCCTCGACTTGCGCACGCCAAGAACTAAGCTTCCCGAGTTTCTGGATATAGTCATCGAAGCATCGACGAAGGCTATTGCAATGGGAGCGGACACCATACAACCGGATGTCATCCCTGCCTTTGTTGCCCTGGCAAGCGCCTTGCAAAATCGGCTAGACCTGACCCAAAACACGAGGGGAGTTGAAGAAGCACTCACGTTACTGCGGATAGCGGTATCTGCCACTCCGGACGGAGACCTCATGCGTCCAATACTTCTTTACCAGCTAGGAATATGCCAGCGAGTCAAGTTCAGTACACCCTCCAACCACTTGTCCGACATCCTTGACTCAATATCCAGTCATCGGACCGCCCTGAGCCTCCAGTTCACAAACGATCACACATGCGATATCCTCCATTTCACCTGTCATTATCCCTTTGGAAAGCTTTCGATTTCCACTCGCCNGCTTTCGTATTTAGACGAAGCTATTGAGATAGGCAGGAAGTCGATCGATGTCATTGGCGAAGGAAATACGATGGCCTACAAATACCTGTTTGACCTTGGGGCGTCTGTTTGACACCAAGCTAACAGCATGTCAAATACCGACAGACGGAGACGAGGCGGTAAGGTTGATGCTGCAGGGGGTCAACCTAGCGGAGAGCACTNGGGACACATACCAGATCNCTNACATGATCAACACACTCGGGCTCTCCGTACTGAACAGATATTCGACGCGGTTAGAGAAGGCAATCTTATCGGAGGCCATCTTAACTTTTGAAACAGCGCTCGACGTCGCACCGGCGGATCACCCGAACATGGCGGATATCCTGCAGAACTACGGCCGAGTGAAGATNATGTCGTTTAGTGCGAATGACGACCCGGGAAAGCTCGATGAGGCGTTGGAAATCCTTCGTCGCTCAGTAGAGATGACCCAGACAGGGATCCATGAGCTTCCGCGACGCCTGTACGGTCTTGGAGTTGCTTTACAGANCAAATTCGGTCAAACCCAGGAATTGAGGTTGATCCAAGAGGCGATTTCGTGCTTTCAAAGAGCATTCGANCTCGAGCCGCGGGGGAGTAGGCAAATTGGTNTCCGTGCAAAGGAGCTAAGTGAAGCTTTGGCNNTGCGTTGCGGNNTGACTGGAGAAGCTATGGACATCGAGAATGTGATCGGCACGGTCGAGCTCGACATTGACTTCCTGGAAGACTGCAAATGCGGAGACTTTCTGTCAGTTCTAGAGAACCTTGGACTCGTTTACCTTATTCGGTACAAGGTCAGCCNGGATTTGAAGGATATTGAGGACGCTATCGCTGCGTTCGAAAGGGCAATAGACTCGGCACCGCCTGATCACTACTTCGTCCCTTCTTTGCTTGACCAACTGGGATCGGCATTGGAACAAAAACATATCGCCACAGGGAGCCTCACGGATCTGGACGAAGCTATNGCGACAAAACGGAAAGCAATATCGACCACTCCTGGCAATCATGCAAGGCTGCCATTCTATATGGTAAGCCTGAGCACAACACTTCGGAAGAGGTATGAGGAGACTGCCAGGTTCGAAGATGTGGACGAGGCAATCCATCACCAAAAAGGGGCCACGGAACTCGTTGCAGAGCATCACGCAATGCTTGGACCGTGGTACATGGAGCTCGCATACTCTTCGCTCGCAATACACGACAAGACCGNAGACAATGCGTACCTTAAGAGAGGGCTAGAGTTAATGTCCAAAGCGGGTAGTCTCGTGCCCGATTCCGGCCTCGTCGATGTTCCACAACGNTCTTCAGCTCTTGCCATGATGTCAACAGTCATACAGTCAACTCCGAAGGAAATCAANCAAGCGATGGGCTACTACAAGGAGGCAGCGATGGCACCCTTCGGCCCGACACTTTCGAGACTACAAGCTGCGAGGAAGTGGGCAGAGCATGCGAGANCGTTTGACCTCCAGCCTNCCTTGGAGGGGTATGGCAGAGCGATCGATCTCGTATCAGAGTTCGTTGGTTTGGAGCAGACGCGGAACCGCCGTCACGAGAACATCGCCCAGATATCAAAGCTTTCGCGCGCGGCGGCAGCAACCGCTCTCGACGCTGGAGAAGTGACAAGAGCATTGGAGTGGTTGGAGAGAGGAAGATGCTTGGTCTGGACCCAGCTGAGCAGTTTACGCACCCCGTTAGACGAGCTTAGTCTCGTGGATCATGACTTAGCGAGGCGCGTTGCCGAAGTATCCAGAGCCTTGGAAAGTGAGAATGCAGGAGCAGGGAACGTCGAACGCGTCATCGAGTGGAAGGAGCTGATCGAGAGAGTGCGCCAAAAACCAGGATTTGGTAATTTCCTCAAGATGAATCCGCCGGACATGGAGAGACTACCAGGCTGTGGGACGGTAGTAATCATCAATGCCCATGATACGAGGTGCGATGCACTCGCTCTACGATCCGGCTGGACCAGTCCAGTCCATATACCTCTGCCTCTCTTTTCCCTAGAGAAGGCAGCCCAGATGGTGGGGCGCCTGAGAGCATGCCGAAGGGCAGGAGGCATACGTATGAGAGGCGCTGAGGGTGATAAAGTCGAAACGGATCAAATATTTGAAACCGATGAGGTGAGAGCGTTCGGGGTGTATCGAAGAAAGCCGCTTGAGCACAAGCTAGTCGACGACCTACGAAAGCTATGGTCTTGTGTGGTAGAACCCATACTCGGTGCGATAGGCTACTTGGTGAGTATCGTGCAATTCGTGTCAAAAAATGATGTGGACTGACGTGAGGGCAGGAACGGGGAGGATCATTGCACAGAATCTGGTGGTGCCCGACGGGAGACCTCTCCTCTTTGCCTCTTCACGCTGCAGGGGACTATGAGACTACTCTATCCACAGCCAGAGACTTTGTGGTGTCGTCATATATCCCAAACATCGCGACACTTGTCAAGAAGAATACGCTGAAGCCGAAGAAACCGGCACCTATGATGGGTTACGGAGTGCTGTCTGTCAGCCAAACATCCGCACCAGGCTATCCGAGACTTCCGGGCGTCAACCAGGAAGCGCAAACAATCGACAAGATCCTGACAGACAATGGTGTACCAACTCTCCACCTGGGGGGCAGCAATTCCACCGTTGAAACGATCCTTGAGAGAATGTCCACCTTCGAATCGGTCCATCTTGCGTGTCACGCTTCCCAGCATCCAAGAGAGCCTATGGAGAGTGGATTTGCTTTGCACGACGGAAGTCTGAGCCTCTCCGCGATAATGAAGGCAAACTTGCCTAGTGCAGGGTTCGCCTTCCTCTCTGCCTGCCAAACTAGTACCGGAGACCAGAAGATGTCGGAGGAAGCAATGCATCTCGCTGCGGGAATGTTGGCTGCAGGATATCAAGGAGTAATTGCGACGATGTGGTCCATCAAGGACCGGTATGCCCCAGACGTTGCGAGAGACTTCTATGGAGAGCTTGTGAGACTCAGTAAGGAGGAAAATGCTGAAAGTCTCATTAGGGCTGGAAAGACAGCACATGCGTTGCATTATGCTGTAGGACGCCTGCGGGAGAGATTGGGCGACGAAGAGAGTGCCCTGCTGACTTGGGTTCCCTATGTTCATTTCGGTCTTTAGATATAGCCTGGACCTCGGATACGGTGCTCGCCGTGTATCAAGTGCCATACTCCCATCCACTCTTGTCTTTCTTTGTCTCAGGCAGGACCACTGACCCGCCCAACGATAAAAGTTGTACGACGTCGCCCAGATTAGGCACTCGTACTCACGATGAACTAGAGCTTTGCAATCAGCGAATAACCTTGGAAGCGACGTCTACTCTTGTACCTCCTTTCCCGGTCGCTCACCGGAAGATAAGCCAGAATCCGATCCAATGATGTGGGTCGCATTCAGGTCTATCTTCCGCAGGTAACCGAGACGGAGGTAGAGGGTGAACGAGGGGTTGGGGTGCGTCAGCCTCGCGCTGCATTCCACTGTTTTATAGAAGGAGGAAACCAGGTCGTATTTCAAACTCGGGCGTTTAAGCCTCAGTTTCGAAATTAAAGTCCGTCGGATTGGGAATTCGAACACTCCTGGCTAGGCGGGGACGGGCGCCAGGTGTCGAGTCTGATCGTTACTATGAGATAGAAGACCGAGATGTGAGTCTCGTCTGGAGTTGCAGAAGGATACATAGGACTTACAATGAGGAGCACCCCGTCCAAGGGATCTTTCCATGGTAAAACTAGCGCATCTTCGCTCGAGGTCTGTCCGAGGGATATGACAGAATCTCGTGCAACGATCTGCATCGGATTCTGCTCTATCGCGAAAGAAGTAATTCGCGAAGGTGGACGGCAAAGGACGGTGGAGACTACATCAGCTTCATGCTTAAATCAATGGTATCCCGAAATTTCTCGACTGGGGCGTGAAAGTCACATACGATGATCATGAGTAAAGTTCGCCATTGAGCGAGAGGCCTTAAAAATCACAGAGATAGCTTTTCACATGGAGCGTCCGCCACCTAAGACGGCAATGTGTAGATACACTAGAACCCGACGCAACGACTTGCATCGAAGTCAAATCTATCTCGCCTTGAAATATTTGGTGGCGGAGGTGCACATGGTTCAGAGTTTCTCCTGGTTCATACTCTACCCAGGCATAAGTTAGACTGGCCTTGCGCGTAACTGGACGACAACTCACTCACGACAGCGTAAAGGATGGAACATACGCCCATCCTCCGGCACTTGCCACCTCCGATTTGAACTTGGAGAGTGGTAGATGCGCCGGAATGTCGTGCAACGCCTTGCACAAAATTCCGGTCTATCCAACATCGTCCACCGATTCGGAGGTAGGTAGCGAGCTTCTCCCTCAGTGGTGGTGCAAGTACGGCCCCACGAACTCGAAAGCCGACGATACCTTGCCAAACACCCCTCTATCCACAAAGTGAGACCAGCGTCAATCCTACGTGAAAAGGGAAAACCGACTCCCAATGGACGACCTTGGATTACACCCGCGGATGAACGGACCGGCGGCGCTACACCCAGTTCGACACCCTCCAACCACCAGGATGCAAGATACACAAGAGTCCCATGGAAGGCTTCCCATCGAACTCCGGTCCATCTCACCTCACAATGTGTTGGAGGATGTGTGCTTGGGGGAGAGTCTGTCGGTCCGAGCTAATACAGGTGGAAAGGAACATGAGTTGCGTGCTCCAGCTCAAGATAGCAAGAACTAGTACACACAATCTACTCACACGATTCTCGTATTGAGCCACGCCTTCGTCAAAGGCGCCTCCTCCGTCGGCTGGTATAGCAAAAGAGAGATACATCAAAGTCCAACGCAAGTCAAATCGAATTTGCCCTATCTCCCTTGAAATTCACCGCCGAACGCGGAGGTCCACGGTGGGAAGTCTTCATTCGGTTGATACAAGGAAGGCATCGCGCGAGGAGAACTGAACATAGACCAAATCAGTCTCCCGTAGTCAGACTGTACGATTCCGTGTTTGGATCCCTGAAGGGAACACTCCAAATAGACCCACCCGTTCAATATGCAGTCATCCGCCAACCAAATTCTGGAACCAGTTCATAGAGACAAACATCTGGTGCGGCGATTGTCACACTGTCGTTTGAACCTATTTCAGTCTGGCATTCTCGTGGCGGAAGTGTAACCCGGTGGAGAGGCGATCGTCAGGCGGAAGGTAACACCACTAGATTTGCTCGAGTATTCGGATATCCAGTCGCAGCTCCTCCCAGTGGAATCACTCCGACTCCTCCACCTCTCAGAAAGGAAAAGGGCGACGCACCACGGAGTTTCATGCATCCATTTACCATACATGGAAATTCGACGATGCATTCAACCCTGACTCGCAATGGAGGTGGGCTCTACCGGTGATTGAGTGTGGGTTCGGGCTTGGGGGGAGGTATCGAGAAAGATTGCATCGATCGCAGATCAAGATGTATCGTAAGCCTTAGTGGACGCCTGAGTGTATCAGCCCAAAGTAGCACCTCTATTAGCAACCAATCGCACTCACCCTTCATCCCCATAGCCTTGTACACACCCACGTAGATCAAGCGCGCCAACTCTCCCGTCACTCCATATCCCAGAAAGGAGATAGGCGCCAAGGAGATTCTATGAGCCAAAAGACAGAGCAGAACCGGCCAGCGTCACGGTCGAGGTCGAATACATCATCCACGCAGATCAAGCAAGCGAGGCACCGTTCCACGTTCCTAGTCTTTACCCCAGAAGGTCTGTTGTCCATACACACGAAAGATAACACCCCAAAGAGATTCAGAATGCTGGTTGACTGGGCGCGGAACAAGCGACCAGGAACTGGGATCGTGGTGGTAGAATACGAAAGCAAGCTCAAACGCCGAGTCTTGGCATGGCACATGCGTCCGAATTCAATCTCCCCTCCAACCCACTGATGCGCCCCCTGTCCCCGCTCTTTTCTCGCGCCCAATCGACCCGCCATCATCCAGCCATCATACCGACCCCCCAACCATGGTTTTCGGAATCCTCAACAGACGAATGAGCATGCCGGCACCACCCCCAAAAAAGTGGTCTTCCTACCCCGCGAAAAGAACCTGCCCCTTCCCCGTTCACTTCTCCTTCCCAAAGCCTTGCTCATCCCTACTCATACCGACTCATCATGAGTCACCACCCTCGCGACCAAGTCTCGCTGGGTTGCGTTTCCGCCTATCCGGAACGCAGTTCCTCCTCAAGGTCGCGCGTCTACCTCAGGTGACGACCCTTGAGATAGTATCCCTAGGGTCATGACGAGTAGATAGTCGCAAAGCAACCCCAAAACGTGTCAAGCCTCGCCCACCGCTGGGCCTCGACGTGGAACCTTAGAAGTTATGCATTACAGCACCCAATCAATAGCGCCCAGTAGCGCGATATGAATAAACGATACATAGCGACGACTGTTCTCCCGGGAATCTCCCCAAGCCTACCTCCGCAACAAGCATGGGAAGCCAAAACGAGAAAAATAGACACCTCCTTCGGAGTATCGAGCCTCTTGATCGTCTTCCTAGCTCCCCAAGAACCATCAGACCGCGCCTCGGGTACTTCTTGTACCCTACAAGAGTGATAGGCAAACTCAGCCTCCAAAAAGGATCGAGCGCAAGCCCGCTCATGGAAAATTACTTCGCGATTGACGCTCCGATACCCATCTCCGTTCCTTATTGCCATGCACGAGGTGTGACCGAGCCCATCACACGCCACTTCTATAAGACTCTGCTCTCTCCCGTGCAACCGAGAGAGGAGGAGATGGATCGAACAAACGTCCACTGAGGCTCTCGGCACAGATGAAAGATGTAACGACCCCCAAAAGGAATATCTGAATCGAACGCTGGCCTACCTCATCCTAGGTACGACGGCCAGCGGATGCGTGCACGACGCAGAGTCTCTGCCACGCTGTTAGTCGCGTTAAAGCGATGAATGAATGGCTCGCCGATTGCATAAAAGGCGGCCCTGAGGATCTTACCACCACCGATCCTCCTCATTCCTCCCAGATACAGCGGGCTCGAACGCGTGTCGAGCTAGCTCGTCCGTAGAGGTGTATAGTCTGCGTATTCGCGTCGACCACACTCCATAGACATAGAAGACGAGACGATCCTTGAGCAGCATCGATGTACGCCGACTCAAAACGGGGCAAGGAGACAGCTCTACACCGCACACTCGCCCGTCCGCCGCTCAACGAGAACTCACCAATCAGAGACATACCAAAAACCGATGCAACGACTTACATCGAATGCGAGTATATCTCGTCTTGGTGTCCTGAGTGGCGGATGGGTGCTAGGTGTAGAGCCTATCAGTTTTGGCTACAGCGAGAAGGGAACTCGGGTTGAATTTTACTATGCGTGGGGCTACGATTGTACTCACGTAGCACACACCAGCTTGTCGTCATCTCCGGAGTAACTGGTTCGAATCTTCACAGTGCTTCATTCTCACCCCAGAGTACCCGCCTCGTTCGATGTGTCCTGCCTCACGAGCAGGCCCACCTCCGCAATAACCAAGTACCAGACGAGATACAGGAGAGTCCGGTGCGAATGACTCGCATAGAGCTCTGCTCTATATCGTCGATCTGGCGAGAGAGGAGGTGGGTCATGGTATAGACTTCTTTCAGCTGGAAAGCGAGGTGGATCTGCCAGTAGGGTGAACGAACGTACGCCTGATAAGCGGCTGAAGATGAAAGACTCACTCATGATCAGAACACTGTCTGGATCGCCGATGGATGCGTACTAAGTGATTGTTGCGGATCTACACTGCGCAGACGTCCGCCACTGCAACTGTACCGAACTGATAAGATAAACCAGAGCTCGATGTAACGCCTTGCATCAAATTCGAGCCTATCTCACTTGATACCATGAGTGGCGGATATTTGCTCAGCGCAGAGCTTGTCAACTCTGTCCATAAATGTGCAACAATGTAAGCACTACTTCGTTTGTCAGAGTTACGCAAAACCACACTCACAATCGTAGCTACACTTCAGCGACACGGACACGGCTCGGAAACTTGGGTAGAACGTCTTTAGAACACTCCCTGCCCCCACTCGCTATATCTCAACGAGATATAGCAGACTTCAGTGCAACGGATTTGCGTGGAAGTCTGCTCTATCTCATGCAGAAATAGGACGGCGGGAGCGGGTGGTGAATCAGGGCGTCCGCTTCAATAGAAAGAACGATTGAGCAAGATGTGTTTCCGCTGGATCGTGGAATCTTGCTGCTCGAGTAAGCCTGAGTGAGTACATAGATAAGAGAGGAGACTTGCGTTTGGACGAGTCGGACTGCACAACGACAAGACAGCTCCACACCGCGCAAGCGTCCGCCACTGGCTGCATTCGAAAACAGGTATAGTAGAATTCAATGCAACGACTTGCATTGAACACCACTACATCTCAGCCCGAGAGCAGTACAGTAGGTGGCGGACGTATTTAACGTGTAGAGCACGACAATAGCCACGAAAAAAAGGGGAACGAGCTAGAATGTCTGTCCTCAATACGCAAAGCGAACGGGACTCACAACACGCTAGATGTCAGCGCCAGGGTTTCTCCAAATTGCACATCGTCCTCAGAGCCCCTGTCAGCCCCAACGTATCCTCCGATGAGAAGTACTGCAGGATTCAATGCAAGCGACTTGCATAGAATCCTGCTCTCGCGCGCGCAATCAGTAGAAGCTGGGGTGGGTAGTGGCCTGAGATGGCACCCACCTAACCCAGACAGGCCAATACACGTATTCACGAGTGGATCGGGCGAAACCAGGAAGGCCGTGTATGACGCTATGAGAATGTTAACTGCATGGAAAGTCTTTCTTCTGTGATGGATGGACGAGCGAGCTCACCATCTCCATTCGTGGTAGCGGCTCGCATGCTGGACTAAGGCTCCGAGAGGGACACAAAACGCTCGCCCACATCCGCCATGGAGTATCATTGCGAGATCTGCCGGGTGTCCCTGCAACAAATTTCAGAGACTCCTGGCGGATTTCACAATGCTCTCAGCAGCGCATGTGCACACCGTACATCAGATGAAGATAAATAAGCACTAGGACCTACATCTCTATCGCAGGTGGCGGCTAACGACACCCCAGCTTATCTCCCCCAGAATGGACCGTGGATGTGGACGACGACTGGCCGTTCTAGAGGGCGTTGAAGTTGACCGTAGTCGGCATCAGAGATACAGTTCGAGGAACCTAGCAGCTGTGAGACTATTAGCCCGAAGTCTTTCTACTGCAGTAAATGAATCGCACTTACCCCCTCCATGTGCGCTGGACCTCGTACAGGTACGCTCAACCACCTCCGCAAAGGCCGCTACGCGAGAGGGAGGTACGGTAGAGCCAAGTGCGAGTAAACCCGCTCATGACTCTGCCATACTTTCCGCTGAGTATCGGCCTAAGCGGAGGTGTGTAGTGCACCCCCAAGTACGGTCGAACAATGCCAAGATTGCTTTGGGCGGGTGTCCAGCCGCTAAGTCAAGCCACGTACGGGTAGTGGCGTAGCGTCAGTTTCGGGTATTCGCACAGAAGGAGGCCGATTGTACTTACCGTCTCCGCTACTGACATTAGAGGTGCGGTCGCACCTCCGAGATGACGGAACTTTGGGAGGTAGACAAGCGTTAAGTGCAAGCACATTGAACATAACACTGGCTTATCTCCCACATTTCGCCACAGCGGAGGTGCGCCAGCGGACCCGGGTGGAGGATCTGAAGGTCTTATGTTCTGACTCTTGAGTCTGGAGTAGGTTAGGCCAGCTCTCATCCGCTTGCATTGCCGTTTTCCAAGGCGCCAAGAGGTCTTGATGCTAGCGAGGCATACCACCCCCTGTCAGATAATTATCTCGACGTATATTCGTTGCAGTAGATCGACCGAACTCACCTTCTCTGTCTCTGTTCACTCGGGACTTGGAGTTCTTTAGGTCGCTTAGCGACCTCCGAAGATGATAAAATGTTGGGAGATAAAGCAGCGTCATACACACACCTGGTGTATATGATACTGCCCTATCTCACACATTTTGCGCCCACGGAGGTGGGTAGCGGATAGTTGGTAGCTTCAAGGACCGTCCATCCTGTATCACATGCGAAACGACTAGTCGTTTATTCCAAGATGCCGAAAGGGCCAAGGCTTGTACCGATCGCCAATACTTGTACAAGATGATCCAGAACGCAGATGATAGACTATCAGCTCGAGGCTCTTCCACAACAGAATGCCGATCGCACTCACCGTCCACGTTTATAACGTTAGAGACGCTCGGACACCTCCGACACGGCTGAAAGACGCTGCTAGATAGTGCGAGGTTGCTGGAACTATGAGCTCGAGGTGTTTCCACAACTGCAGTGGGTCGGTCCCACGCGTGGACCATCCAATCCATCTTTGGGTCAAACTCCAGCTCTTCCAGTCCACCATTCATGGACCTAGCAATGAACGCTTGCCCACCTCCCCTATACCGCGTGAAGGATGGGAGATATAGTAGAATTCAGGGGCAAGTGATTTGCACGCGAATGCGACATATCTCCCAGCTTTGGCGGGATAGGAGGGGTGCGGCCTAGCTGATTCAGACAGTGGAGGGATGGTAAGCGCTGAGCGCACAGCATTCGTTATCTGCACCGTCGCAAGGCTCCTTGGCGATCGACAATGATCGGCGTACCGACGAATCGAATCATACCTCTAAGACAGTCAGCTCGCCGTTTTCCACTCCACGAGGCGGATAACACTCACCCTGGCCCGTCCGACGTAATACCGGCCCACCTCTAATGGTCGTTTTTCATGGAGAGATAAAAGAAAGTCCCGCCCAAGGACTTGGATGGTACTCTCTTTCATCTTACCGGGGGAGTAGCGGTGGAGGCGGGTGGTGATTGGAAGGCCTGGAAGAGCTTGAAGGGTGAAGGGTGGACCGCGGGGAGCGTTAGTTAGTGACTGCGGCGCCCAGGGAGGAGATCGAACGTACTCACTCTCTTCTCCTGGCTCGGGGCGTGGACCTCTTCGTGTACTACGCTTACCCACCTCCGAACGCTCAGAAAAATGCGACAGATGAAATAGCGATGCGTACACGCTCAGTGGATGAACCACTGCCTTATCTCCCGCTCTTTGCGCATGCGGAGGTGCGTAGCATGGAGGACGACGCGGGATTGCAAGCGCTTCGGTATCCTGAGCGTCGCCTAGGAATGCCAAAAATGCTCCAGAACCGCGCGGATGGCCGATCCATCGGCAAGACGAGACATACCACACCTGGAGGACAGTCAGCCCGAAGTTTCCTCACTGGAGGATGTCGAAGTGCACTCACTACTTATCACCGTTCTTGAGTCTTGACGTTAGCAACGCTTACCCACCTCCGACTGCCTTCAAAAAGCGGAAGATACAGCAACGCCATATACACACTCAGTGTATGTGGTACCGCTCTATCTCGCACTTCTTGTGAACCCGGAGGTGCGCAGCCGACGATAGATTCGGAGAGCCTTGACACGCTGGAAGCCATTGGAGGGCCCCGAAGGGGCCACTCGCTGGGGAGACTCCTCGATGGTGTTGGTAATGGATAGACCTGGCTGTCTAGCTCCGCAACACGCGCGGAGCGCGTGTTGACCTCGTGATCCTGCCTCGTGTGTGAGTCGCCAAGAGTAGTGCCCAAAGGCACTCTCCACCATGTAGGAGTAGGTAGAGTTAACGCATGTTCAATCTCGGTGTTGTGCCCGAGCGCCAAAGAGCCTTGGGGGGCGTGGACATAGGCAATCTGCGTACAGAGTAAGTCATACCCAGGCCATACCTCTCTAAAGTAGTAGTCAGCTCGACGTAGAATTCCACTGCACGAGGCGGATAACGCTCACCCCGGCCCATCCTGTGCACCGACTCCGACTCCCGAGCCACACTCCAATCTTACTTGCCATTGGTGAGATGCAGGACAGAGTCCCATTCAAAGACTTGAGTAGCACTCTCCTTCATCTCACATGAGAAGTAGCGACGGAGGTGGGCGGTGTGTTGAAGCGCTTCAAGGTTGTCGAAGGGTGGGATGATGGAAGGGTGTCGGTGATTGCAGGTCTGGATAGGGTGGGGTGGGTGATAGACCTTGGGGAGGGTTAGCTCGCAGTTTTTGTTAATACAGAAGGCGAATCGTACTCGCCTTCTATTATAGCTTCCATCCTGGACACGCTGTCGTACGTACAGTACGCTTACGCACCTCCGGCTTGTCCATGGATATGCAAGATAAAGCAGTGCCATGCACACGCTTGGTGTGTTTAGCACTACTCTATCTCGCACTTCTGGCGGACGCGGAGGTGAGTAGCGGATAGCTGGCAGTAGGGGTTATCCACCCTGTATCATACGTTCAGCAGCCATTGATTATCCCGAGCAGATTCAGAAATGGCCGGAGGCTCGTTCTCATCCCCTATCCGCGTACAAGGCGATCCTAAACACATGTGAAAGGTCGTTCTACAACAGAAGGTCGAACGCACTAACCGTCTCCGGTTCTACGATCCCTGGCGAGGGCGCTGGCACACCTCCGCAACAATGGACATGTGGAAGATAGACCAGCGACACGTAAAACCTCGTTCTACGCGGTACTGTCCTATCTCCCACTTCTCATATATGCGGAGGTGCGTGTGCGCGACCGTGTCGTTGAACGTTGAGGCCATGCGTGTAAGACGTCAAGGACGCTTGAAGGAGGTGGGTGATCCCGACTGCGTACTACGAGGGGAGGTTCCGATTACACCTGCATACGAGGCGAGTCGGGACGCCGACGTAGGAAGGGGAGTCAGTGAGAGGTAATTCAACTGCAGTACCATTTTTTTTTGACTCACGACGTCTGCACCAGGATCCACTTCCATCCGGCCGGTCCAGGGTCCAGGGTCGCCACTCGAAGGCACACCACCTCCATACGCATCATGCCTGGAGAGATAAAGCAACAGAATCCCGTGCAACGACTTGTATGGGACTCTGGTTTATCTCGCTGGGAGAAAGCGATGGAGGGGGAGAGCAGAAGAAGGTTGGTCGCCCGCGAGGGGGTGGGAAGCGCCTATTCGATTTCGCTGACATCCCAAGCCACTAAGGTTACTGAGGTCGCCAGTTTGTGTACACATAGAGTTTTTCTACATCCTTGAATAGTCAACTTGAAGTCTTTCTCCTGCAGGAGTTCAATCGGGCTTACCTTCCTTCATAGTCCTTCACCTGGACACAGGACACACCCTCGTTCGTAAGGTAGGGTACGCTTACCCACCTCCAAGTGGACATCATAAATGTGATAGATAAAGCAGCGTCGTATACACTTGGTGTTCACGATACCGACTTATCTCGCACTTCTGGCGAACACGGAGGTGGCCAGCCCAACCATACTTATCGTAACTGGAATCGCTTGAAGTCCGCACGGGAACCTGGGTGAACCGATGGGTCGTCTGTAGGTCGACGGAAAATGTCAGCTCGAGATATTTCGACAGTAGGAGGCCCCGATCCCACTCGCCTTCCATCACAGCTCTTATGCTGGACAAGCCGTCGTCCGAGATGTACGCTTACCCACCTCCGCATGGGAACCCATAAGTGTGATAGATAAAGCAGCACTGCATACACGCTTGGTGGATGCAACACTTCCCTATCTCACACATTTTGCGCCCGCGGAGGTGGGCAGCAGATATTTGGCAGCTTCAGGGACGGTACACCCCGTATCATACGTGAAACGACGAGTCGTTTATCCCGAGGGGTCGTTCTCCGATTAATCCATGGACAATGCGTGCGAAATACAATTAGCTCGACGCATTTTTCTATTGCAGGTACAATTAGCTCGACGCATTTTCTATTGCAGATACAATTCATTTTCTACTGCAGATGGGGACGATCTCACCAACTTGAATCGTGTACGCGTTTCGGGTGATGATACCAGATCGCATTTCGGGTGATACCAGATCGCATGATCGCATTTCGGGTGATACCAGATCTACCAGATCCACTAGTTAACACATTTCTACTGCAGATGGGGACGATCTCACCAACTTGAATCGTGTACGCGTTTCGGGTGATGATACCAGATCGCATTTCGGGTGATACCAGATCGCATGATCGCATTTCGGGTGATACCAGATCTACCAGATCCACTAGTTAACACAAAGCACGACCTCCGGGTCTCGGAATTCATTTGGAGGTAGAACAGGACAGTATAGACCCACGTTTATACTGTCTTGTTCTACCTCCCATTTCTCCTCCCAGACCCGGAGGACCGAGGTGCGCCTTCAAGCCCCAAGTTCCAAGCTCCAAGTTCCAAGTTCCAAGTTCCAAGTTCCAAGTTCCAAGCTCCAAGTTCCAAGTTCCAAGTTCCAAGTTCCAAGTTCCAAGTTCAAGTGTGTTC
>JANDKE010000621.1:0-22246 GCA_027627275.1 Coprinellus aureogranulatus | reverse complement strand
GAGGTATGAAGAAGTTCTTCGAGGAAGCTCCGGAAGTTAAAGCGCTGGTCGGCTGCGCAGCTGACTGCGGTGAATCGCGCGGGTGAAAGAGGCGGAGAACGAAGTCTCGAGGTTGCCTCGAGGGGAAAACGTCAGATCCAGCCGAGCCTATTTTTATCTGATAACGCCACGAGCCGTGGCGCTGCGCGTTCTGCAGGATTCGCTCGTTGCGACCGGCTGCATCGCGTGTGCCAATTCAAAAGATACGCGTGGCGTAGCCCATGGGCACTTCGTTGCTTGGGATACCGAGGAATTTCCCCAGCAATTCCCATGGATTATATTGGACTTCCAATTTCTCTCTTCATGCGCCCCGAGCGAGAGCGTACTAAGGTGGCCAGCGCAATTCAACTTCAAGCGCAGCTTCAGTAGTGGTCCGCAGTCAGGGAGATGCTATTAATGTCATTATCATTAGTCTACGGTGCGATTGTGTGTTCGTGAATGCGTTGCCATATAAATTCGTTCGTGCGTCATTGTACCATGAATTACCTTCCGTTCGTGCAACGTCTCTTAACTTAGATCCGACTCCTTCTGGACTTGCTGGGCAGTATACCGACTCGCCAAACGTATCCGCTTGCCGTACGTCCAGAACAGCCATGGCCTATATCCAACCCGATCGTCAGTTATCCAAAACCGAGAGCTTCAAAGGGCACTTACGCAGGGCAACCTAAAGCGACAGCAAACGCCGCCAAGATCGTATTTCCCTTCCCATACCCCAACTTGGCGTACATCGCTGGTGCGAAGAGTGGGAACCCGAAGCCGGCGAGGGAGCGAAGGCAGGAGACGGCGGCGAGTGCGGAGGCAGCGTGTAAAGTGAAGCTGTCAACGACGTATGTCTGGATGCTTTGGAAGTTCAAGATCATGCCTGCTCCTACGCACGCGATGCCCTGCGCGATTACGATCAGCATTCTTTCCTGACAGTTATGAGCCAAACTCTCAATGGAAGTACGTACGATGTCTGTAGCAATCCAATGTAAACGATTCTGTGCGGACCAACCGGCCAAAAGCAATCCGAAAGGCAGGATAATCGTCCCAGGTACCATTGACGGTAGCCGAAACTCAGGTTCCCCATGCCCGTTATTCCGGGTTTTGAAATACTTGTAGACTTTGTCAAGCATCCGCGCGTTCACCTGGGATGCTATCGTCAACCCGGTGCCCGGCGCAATGTAATGCAAGCCGGCAATTCCAGGTCCTTCGTGGTAGATGTCGGCGAATATCGCGGGTATAGTGGTCAGGAACACTGTTGTATATACGACGTCAGCTTCTTTGCGAGTAATGGGAGCGGGGAGAGGGGCTAAACGAACAGTAGAACACTCCGTAGATGAACGCCATGTACACTCCAAGTAGCTGAACGATGGGCTCCAACGCGAAGAGTTGGAAAGGGCGTGTTAGGGCTCGGGCGAATATCTCTTGCCATCGTCTGCTCTCCCTCGTCTCGTATATCGTTCGGTAGGTCACTCTAGAAGCTTTCTCTGGATCTTGTTTCTTCAATGAATTTGCCTTTCGTTCCAGAAGTATTGGCGCGAACGCTGTATCGATGAGGTCAGAGTCAAGACCGTCGCTGTGTGATATTGACCTTACTTTCTTGCAGGAAGAACAGCCCGTTAATTTGGATAGCCACGTCGACGATACTCGTGGACCAGAAGACCCAGCGCCACGTTGATCGTTCTGCGATCCTACAAGACGTTAGCACATGCATGAACCCGAGTGAAGGACATACCATCCACCGCAGACAGGACCGATGACGGGGCCTAACAGAGGAGCGAGTGAGTAGATGGCGATTGCTTTCCCTCGTTCTTCAGCATGCCACACATCGCCTATCACACCACCTCCGATCTGGAGATCCGCATTAGGCGCCCGTGGAGTAACCGAGTAAGATCGAATAGACGAACCGCAAGAGGTGCACTCCCTCCTAGACCAGACAAGAAACGGAACGCAATCAACTGCTCCTTATTCTGCGCGAAGCCGCAGGCCAAGTTCCAGGCTGTATCTGATTTTAGCAGTAGGTACTTCGGCACGGAGGTAGTACGTACCAAGATAGAACGCGTTTGCTAATTGGAGGACGATTGAGCGACCAAAATACTCGGAGAGCGGGCCGAGGAACTAGAGTCGTGTGATTAGTCCTGACTGAAGATAGCAGCGAAGTAAACTCCTCATACCAGAGGTCCGACGGCTGGTATCTTGGACGTCAGCAATAATTAACAAACGAAGGCGTCGTTACTCACCAAATCCCAAGATGAATACGGACACGGTCATCGCCGCTAATGCAGAGCTATGTATTCCAAACTGCCGAGCGACCTCTGCCCCAGCTGGGGCCACCATCGACGAGGAAACGGGGCTGATGAACGTAAATGCAGACACCGCCAAGGTAGCTGCCCACTTTCGCCTATATGGCCAACTACCAAGTCCATTAGCTTACAGTGCAGCCCAAACCAAATTCAACACGCACTTTTTCGGATTCTGTGGATCGTCTGGTCCTTCCCAATCCACCCACACAACATCCCCCTCCTCACTATTCTCATTCAACCTCTCCGCACCCTGCTGCACCCCATCCTGCTCTCCTGCTACCTGTGTGACCGACGATCTTGCCGAGGGCTTGGATTTCGAGTCTCCTGACTCAATGTCGCGGGGAGAAGGCATTTTGAGTGGTGTAAGGGTAGGAAAGAGACATCATATGGGTTTTATACGATGTAGAGAATAAATAGCACTGTCGAGTGGTGTGCCGCGGTTGCTTTTCCGGGTGCATGACAAGAAGAGAATGAGTATGACGTCCGTCTTCGAGTGGGCTCGCCCCTTGTTTGCCGGTTCGGCAACATACCAGAAATCCCACGACCGACATATAAATAGGGGGAGTTGCTCGAAGTTCAAGTTCAAGGGAGTATTGACGCCTCCTTGCAACAAGCTTATATGAATTCTCTGACGCTTGTAGTTGAGGTGAAGCCTGGCATTTTCGTAGAGCGAGAGGACGTCAATTGAACAGGCCTGCTAAATATAAAGCATCCACACTTAGAAAGCTATGGATGCTGTTCCTGGTTCGCAGTTATACATATGGGGGGCCCAGGGCAGCTGCCGATGATCCTAAACGCTGATCAGGCCATAGGTTCAAGAATGAACTTCGTCGTGAAACCCGAAACTCACCCTTCCACTGCTCTTTCCGTCAATAGACGCTGTCTCTCCGGGCCAGGGTCGTGCGTGGACCACGAGTGACAACGGTTTTAAGTCGACGAGGATGACGTGCTAAGCCACGGCGGAAATGAAGAAGACACCATTATACTTATCCTCGTGAATCCTTGAAAATGACGACGCCGTCGCACCAATCCATGGTGTGGAGGACAAGCGCGAGCCTCGAAAAACGATGCGGCACAGGCGACTAGAAACCGGTCAAAAGAGAACGCTGTAACCTGTTGTCCATCCATCAAGACCTGAACGACGTAATAGCCGCTGTTCTTAATCAACTGGAGTGAACAAGAGTAGGAACGAGTTCCTGAGCGGTTGGTCGTCCGCGATGCTGATTCTTCGTGGCTCAACCATGACCAGTTGATGGTGCTCCCTGGATTTGTCTAGTCCTCGCTCGTTGGCGAGTTGTTGGTGGCGGCTTTCTTGCCTGGAGGTTCATTGCAAGGAGCCTCGGAGCTGGCCATGGGGTTGGACACCTGTCGCTTCGGTGGTCGTTTGCTGGATATATCATTTGTGACTGGGTTCACCGAAGGGGAACTCAACCACCGCTTCACTTTAGAATGCATAGCGAGCAGACTATGTTAACCCAATAGACGAGGAGGACGACCGCGCAGTGCTGAAGGTCCAAGTTCAACTCGCGAATCGCACTGGAGGCGGCCGAGGCTATTGGGTGGGCAGCATAACAGCGCCAAACATTGCGGCACAGTCAATCTGATTTTCAGCCTCGGCCAGGACGTCGTTTCTTGCAAGCATCCACGACGCTCGACTTCCCTCCAATCCGAAAACATACTCAGGCTATTCATTAAACCCTGAGGGTACTGGCCCAACAATGACAATTTCATTCGCGACGCTGCACTAATGGAGAGGGGCTATCGAGGGAGATATTTGCTCTGACGCAGACGTAGTGCCTCCAAGGCAACAAGTATGGGGACTTAAACTTGAGGCAGCAATTGCTCTCGGTCTCGGTATCCTTGCACCACTCCAAGAAGGAAGTGTTCAAGCAACGCGACAACGAGCGCAACCTGCACCAGCTCTTCCTCGGTCCGCAAATCATTTACTGAAGGCTTAGGGGAAGGAGCTGAGAAGGGATACTAGCACGGACTTTGTGGCAAGTACCTTCTGATCCCGTTCAAGCAACACCAGACGCAGATGGATGCGCCACCGACGAGGACGCATGCCAGGCTTGCAGGGACCGCTACTGCCAGTTAACAAAGCTCTAAACTTCTCTGGCTAAGGGGATGGTGGAGCTGAAGTCGAAGAAAATTCTCGTGCGCGACGAACTGGTCGATAGCGAGGGCGAATACAGTTCAAGGGAACCAGCTTACGCCGTCGTTAAAAGGATCCCTCGACCTTTGCGCCCTACGGAGATCTGGAAAGACAGACCACGTCCCTCAAACGCCCACGAGGATCAGGCAATGAGGTTGATGAGCCACGTCACACGACAGCGTCTTGAAATGTCGACCCATCCCGAGGCTGCCTATTCCACCCATTCGCCGCCGCCAAGGTCCTTGCCTCGAGCAGCCGCTACTATGTCGCTGGTCTCCTTGTATATGACTTCCAGGCCACTGTATGCTACTCCGACCGGCTCCTCATCGCTGGTGCTGTGTCTTTCTTCTTCGAAGATGAACCTAGGGAGTTGGCCCTGTACCCTACTCTATGAACCTATGCGATCGCTCATCCACTGGCTTCTATCCCTATCATCTGCGGTTACTCTCAACGGGGGGAGGGTGGTTAGGCGCGGGGACCACATACCGAGCTGGAGAGTTTTGAAGAGGACATTGCTGGGCCTTACTTTGAGTACCCATTGGACCAATTTGGCGCGTCTCCGATATCATTCGACGGCCTAAGGAGCTGATAGGCAGGGCTACGACACTTACGGGGCCCATTGTCGCCTATCACCTGGTACACCTCCTGAGGAACTCTACGTGTACGAGCTCTACTGACTAAATGGAGGAACGTCCCTGAAGGAATGATTGACTCAAGAAGCATCCCTAGTTTTTCCGCGTGGTGACCTTTACGGGGAGGACCTGGACTGGCCTCGGCTACGCTTCGGTATCCACCTCAAGGCTAATAAGTTGGAGACAGTTTTGCGTGGGCTGGTGGAGGAGCGCCACCACCAGTTCTGGGAGGCCGAGTCAATTGAGAACCCCAAGCAAGCGTGGCTCGACTGCCTCGATCGTGCATCCACTTCCTAGTGGTTCTCCATTTTGCTAGATCTTGATCAGATCCCTTACTAGGCCTCCACTTCGCGCACAAGCTAAGCACGGTACCGCAATGTCAGCGACAACATTATGCTCTCAAAATTCGCGGACGGCTCAGTCAAGGGCGTCCTAAAGGATTGGGATATGGCGCACATGCTTGACGGAGCCGATGATGCTCTCACCAATCTCAAGGGTCGCGTCGATAAGCCTTAATTGAGGCGAAGTATCACTTTCCGATCACGCATGGGGGCAAGTCGAAATATGTGATTTAGGGAGGGGAGCTTACGTTCAGGACTTATGGATGCTATAAAGGCAGTTCAAAGTCGTGCCTATTCCCTCTATGTTGAGGTCTCCTCGGGTCTCCCATGCGGGGGATGGTGTTCAAATAATGCCATATCATTCAATAGTCTATACGATGCAAATGCGTGTTCAGTGTGTTATCGGGTTGTCCCTGTATCGGTAAGATACTTAGAAAGATACTCCTAGGTGTCACGGTTGTTCCTCCAACGTAAGATATGCGTCCCCTTCTGGACTTCGCGACTTGCTGGAGAGCATGCTGATCAGCCAACCCTATCCGCTTGCCAAACTTCCAGAATCACCTTGACGGTCAGGTGGTAAATCCGAACTTGGCAAGCCACCGTGTACCACGTTGTTTGAAGTTGTTATGAACTCTGCCGACTCCTTGGGATAGCGGCCGAACCTTTGTCTTCTATTCTTAAACCTGCGCCATGACCAGCGACGAAAACGATACTGGTTACACTTCATCTTCTTCGACCGGGTCTGAAGCCTCTGATTACTCTTCATCGAGCATGTCGTCTGAGTCGTCCTCTGACGCCTATATGCCTCCAACGAGTAAGTCCATTCTCAATGACCCTGCACACTGTGTACAATTGCTGATGCCGACTCTTTACTAGGCATCGATCCTGAACTATTCCTTCAACAACTTGAGCAAGGTATCAGGGCAAGATTCATGTGAATGTGGAGCTCTCGAGATTCGTGCATGAAGTCTGGGGCATTGACGAGGATACGGTCCAGAAGCTATTGGCGATGCCCGTCATGCTGGACGAAGTCGAACTGGCCAGGTACAAGAAGTGTACGAAGAAAGATAACCTCCATGCACCCTTTCGGGCCATCTCCAATCAACTATTGAAGAAGGCGTTCGACGAGGTTCAAGGCCCGCACACTGGCAGCAGCTCAGCCGACGACACTTTCTTCTGGGGCCGCCTACAGCCGAAAGCTGAGCCACGGGGCGACTTGTGCCTGCCAGACATAGCGTTGGACCCGTTGAAACCGCTTCCAGGCGACGATTTGGCGCCACAGCTTTCGGTTGTGAAGCATGTCTTGGTGCTTGAGCACCATCCTCACGGGGATGACAAGCTCAGGGAGCGACAAAATGAGATGGGCAACTCCGGTATTGGCGGCCTGGACAATGGGGCCGCAGACAATTCAGACAGCGCGTCCACCGGCCACGATTCAACCAACGACGAGTCAACAAACCCAGCGAACATTCTGAAGCGGCCATTGAGTGCGACGGAGGACGATTGTATGTCAAGATCTGATAGAGCCTCAAAGAAGCCACGGCTAGAAGGCGACCACCCGCTTAGGAACTCGTCTTTACCGCTCGTCATCGCGCAGATGCTTGGTGCGAGTAGTCGCCACTACGCTATTGGAGTCCTCGTCGACCGGTTCGACGTGACTGTGTGCTACTTCGATCGGTTCACCGTTGCTTGCGTTTCCCCGTTTTCGTTCGAAGAGGAACCATCGAAGCTGGCGCTCGTTCTCTACGCCATGAAACAATGCGACCGCGTGCATGCTGGCTTCAACCCACACCTTTTGGACCGCGCTGATTCCGGAGGATCAGATGTGGCTGGCGTTATTGGGTCTTGCTTTGAGTACCCGGCAGATGGGTCTGTCAACGAAATAACAGCCCCTTCTGAAACCCTGTGTCTCCAAATAGCCGAAGTTCTTCAACGTCCAGCCGAGATTATTGGCCCAGCGATGTCAGTGTACAAGGTCCAAAAACGGCTCCCAGACGGCACCTTTTCCGAAGATGAGTACCTCCACAAGCTCAGCTGGCCTTCGAAGACGAGCGTTTCCGAGATCGATGTCGTCAAGAGGTTGAAAGAGCGATTGCCCAAGGAGGCGTACGATCACATCCCCGAATTTATTTACACATCCACGTCCACTCCGTCAGACCTCAACCTACCGTGGCTCCGCCTCGGTCTAGATCTCTCCGAGCAGGAACGTCGCGATGCGGTGCTTCGTGTGGCGACGGGAAAGCTATACCACAACCTGTGGGAAGCAGGGTCAATCGAAAACTTCAAGCAAGTTTGGCTGGACTGCGTGGAATGTAAGTTGTCACAATATCCCCTTCGTTGTATTGTCTCTGATCTTCTGGTTGAAGGCCTTTACCTCGCATACAGGCAAGGGAAGGTCCTCCATAGTCCCCTCGGCGATGACGATCTCATGGTGCTGAAACTTCCGGACGGCAGTGTAAAAGGCGTGCTAAACGGTTGGGATACGTCCATGTTCATCAAAGAAAACGGCGGTGAAGACTCCCTCCTCTCTACGGTGCCCTGCGCGAGAACCAGACCATTTCTTCCGTGGGAGCTCCTCTATCGGCGAGAGCCTAAACAGCTTTATCTTCGGCACCACCTTGAGTCGTTCTTCTGGATCCTCATCTGGGCTGCGCTGCACTACAGCCTGAAGGCCAGCAAACGCGATCGACATGTACACTCCCTAGTTGAGGGCTGGGTCGAGGACTCAAAGTCATATTCGGGTGGTGCCAGCAAAAGTCTCATCCTGGACTTCATGCCTTTGGGCGTGGACAAGATCTACAAATCGGTCAAATGTGAATTTACTGGCCTTGTGAAGGAGTGGATCGAGCCCCTCCGCGCTCTGCTTACGGAAGCCAAATATATGCACTACCGCAAGAAATACGAGAAAGAGGCTTTTGACGAAGAGACGCTTGGTGGCACGCTCACCTTCGAGACTTTCATGAAGGCAATCAACGTTACTCCCCGGACATGGGGCATCCCTGGATATCTCAACGGCGACTCATCTCACTAGCACCTCGTTCGTGNGCATTTGCCGTCATGGTCATTTCAATCTTTCATTCATTCATCAANTTGTACTCTAAATGGTGTAGAATCTTAGNATTCTTGTACCCCTACTGCTTAATAGTACCATCATCGTGGTATCTCCTGTTGTGGCATAGCTGTAGCCCAAATCTTGGGCTACAACATGATGTCAACATCGAGGTTCCGCTTGTTCGATACGTTACATGCNTTTCTACCTTGTATCCAACCATGTCATGACGGCGTCGACGTCCTCCAGCAATGTAGTCCCCTTGCGATATATTTCCAATACCTGAGCGGCAGCTTTTTGATTTGTTATCTTAGGCCAACCCACCTCCTCCAGGTCGCCAAAGAATGTCGCAAGATCGACGAATTTACGCTCGCCTCCTGGAAGTATGATCCCGTAGCGATAGCCTTCCCCGGTTGGGACCGGCTTACTGCTGTAGCCGCGGAGACTGCTTGAATTAGTGACGAAAACAAACTGATAACCCCGCTCTGTATCTTCGTCATTGGCTTCTGGGGGGATCATTTGTACTTCCCTCTCCCTCCATGGCTGCCCATCGCCGCGGGAAGGATACCCGAACAAGCCCTGCAAGTTGTGAAAGCCAAGGCTAGACCTGTACGCGTGGGCATTATCAGGAGGAAAGCGTCCGTGAGCTTCGGCGAAGTCGAAGAGGCTTTGTATGAGTTGGTCGATGCCGAAGAAGGGGAGGCAGAGACGCCGCAAGTTGTCGTAGCGGATTCGAAGAGCGCATGAGATGCTTGGAGGCTCTACCTCCTCGCGGATGGTATATGAATCAAGATTCTCCACAGAGAGAAATAAAGGATGGATGATAGCTTCAACACCTCGAAAGAGCGAAGGTTGGGAAGCGAGAAGGTCGGTGATATCATCCTTGGAAATGTTACAGCCGTCGATGTTAAGCCACTTCAAGCGATGTCGTTGCAGAATTTGGGTGACGGTTGCTTTATCCACAGCAGCGTTGTGCGAGATGTCTAGGCGAGTGAACGAGGGAAGGCCTTCTAGGGTGTCGAATAGCTCATTGGGCAGGATGTTGTGGTTGGACAGATCGACAAGGGAATCCTTTGACACCTGGACGGATCCACCACCGCATTCGCTCGGGGTATCGTCTGAACTGAGCGAGTCGATTGGCTCCAGCGACAATCCGATGCCATCCCAGTCTGTACTGGGACCCCTCCTAAAGTAAGACGGCATTCTTATACGTCGGCTGTACTCGTGCGGCCAAGTCTCGATCAGCACATCCAGCGTCAGAACTGACATGCTGTCCAAGTCCTTTATGCACTTTGCATTGTAAGCTTCTTCCATCTGTTCGCCGTCGCCTGCTGTTCATCAGACAATGGCACGTAAATTTGGAGCATGGATAAACACAAACCTGCTGACGGGTCGAGATTCATTGGGTAATAAGCCCTAAGGTACTGCGTTGCGGTCAGAGGGACGCCCCTCCGTAGGTTATCCTCCTCGCCTTCTAGACCGCAGATTGACACAAAGCAATAAGCTAGGTCGCAGGGCGCAGATATATCGATGACGGTTATGCCATCGTTATTGTCTTTGGACTAATCAGCGCGCCATATATTCATCCTCAATTGATAACACTTACCTCCCTCCATACTTCCCATGCTGGCAGGTTCGTAACAAACGTTACTTATATATGTATTCCCGGCATAGTCGCCTTCGATGTCCAAAGAGAATGCCATACTCGCGAGAAACGAGATATAAGGGCAAGGGATATCATCGGAACGCTCCACACCAAGGTGATAATTGTCCAAATCGCGCCTAATGAGATCCGCATTCGCTTTCACTTTTGCCAAATGCCTGAACCTGCTAACGCATCGGAGTGGCAGCCTCCCGTAGCACCATTGGTGGTGGAACGCGGCAACGCAGCGGTACTCCTTGCGCTCTCCAGGTCTGGGGCGAACTCGAGCGATGAGAAATAGCTGGTGACGCTGGCCCATGATGAGAAGTGGTTGGTCTAAGACAAAAGCCAACGGTCGCGATTCCTTTGTCCTTGCTGTGTGGCTCTGTATGTACCTATTTTGTATTTGACCACAGAACAAGACATCTTCCAAGTGCGTGTGCTTTCGCCTGCTTTTACAGTGAATTCAGCTATCGGACCAAGAATCAAAGCGTTCACGACGAATCTACACGTATTGCATTTGAATGTCAGTTCGTGTCGGACCGCCGCGAAGGTGCTGGAGTTTGCATGTCTCCGCTATTCCTTTTGAATTCGCANGTTTGTGAGGGTGAACCCGTGTGGTACGTTGCACTTGTAATGAAAGTCGCCTGTGTGAGATGAAAGGGCGAAAGGAAGGGCGTAAACCGCTGTGCTGTGAGGAACCCATCAAACCGCGCATCATCAGCTGTCCGTCCGCGACGAACACNGGCAAGTCATTTTCATTCCGGTGTAGTAAGAAGTATAGAGGGCAGATATCTATTCAGAGACAAGTCTTGGGTCCTTCGCAGAGGATTCCCTTTTTGTCAGGTCCACCCCACAGAAGGCCACGGAATCAAACCACTCAACCGCGTTGAGGCGGCATGTCGGGATCACATTGGTTCAGATGACGGCCCTCGATGCCTAAAAATATTAGTAGTAGAAAAGACGCATAGCTATNATCAGTAAAAGGTGGAACGAAAGGGTTCTAGAAGGCAGGCGTAGGACGCGATGCATTGAACCGTAACACCCTGGTGACTCTCCTTTTCAGCACCTTCGTTTGATTCGTCACAGCCCTCTGCCAGTCCCCAGCAGACGCCCACGTTACCGAGTGCCTATACTTCCTGCAAAATGGCCTTCCTACAAGCGCTATGCCCTTCTCGACAGCCACAATGGTTGTNGGCGCTCCANTGCTCTCGTCGAAGACGATATCATAGTTGCCTTCCTGCTTCAGATGGTTGGGACATCGTTCCCTTGCCCAACGAACNTTTANTTGCTGCAGNCTTGGNGACGCCTTGAGNACCCGGACTGCTGTNTCTAGCATGCTCTCGTCGATGTACTTGTGTCCTTTTGTCAATGAAAACCTTTTGAGGTTCGGAAGGAGATGCAGTCCCGACACCAGCTGCTTGAGNGGNCTCGCGGTGAACGAATTGGTGCACATGAAGTGTAGGTCGGCGAGTTTCGGACATGATGAGAGGATGCTGTGGAAGAAGGTGGTGTGNTCCCGATTGGAGTCAAAGAGGTGGACCCAAATTTCNAGAGAAGTTAGATTGGGAAGACCGCGTAGGACGGGGGTAAGGGTTGCGACGCGGCTGTAGTATATGGGCTCGCATGTGAGATCCAGAGTCTCGATGGATTCTGGGCTGGGTATAGTCGTAAGCTGCTGGTATATTCCGATGAAGGTGCTCAGCATCGGTAGGGAGTCGGCTGGAAGCGTAAGCTGTGTCGCGTCTGGGCTCATGAAATGACGAAAATTCCATAGGAAGCGAAGGTATTTGATTGAGTCGTGCTGCTTCAAGAATTCTGATAGCGTTCCGTTCGTCGCAATGGATGATGGCCCGAGTGAGAAGTCGCTAGTGTATCCAAAGGAACCTAAAGTCAAACTGTGGAGCGCAGGCCAGGAACCTTCGACGATACGATCGAAGTTGAACAGACGGGCTGAGGGAGAAAACGTGCATATCGCGAGCTCCTGGAGATCCGGACAGCGGGTGAGAACCATGTCCCAAAAGTCATCCGGGAGGTACTCAGCCGTCTCCACGGGCTCTGAGGTAGCTANACCGTGGCGAGCGATGATCGAGAAGCTTAGCAAACCCCGAGAAGCTGAATAGGNTGCTTTGAGAGTGTAATGGCTGCTTTCCGACGTTCGTCGAGATGCTCTTCAAGTTTAAGCATCTAACCGAGTAAGCGTCTATTAGTCACTTCACATCGAGGAGGANGGGTCCACAGCATAGGCACTCACTTGCGCTGAAATGCGCCCCACAGTCTATCTGGCGGAAGGTCGAGCCCATCCCAGTCAAAGGTATCGAGCAGGGTAAGGCTGTCAGAGATGCTAATCAGCATATCTGCAACCCATTCCTCTTCAAGGAAGTCATCGGGCTCGGGCCATGCGAGGTAGTAGTTNGGCCTGACAGCGAGTTTCTTGATGTGGCGACACAGGTATCTCTTCTCCCGGAGCATGAAGAGCGCCGATCGACATGCTCTACTGGACCTGAGTACGACCGTGTCGTATAGCGCCGGCAGGAGGAGCTGTCGCAGGTTCGCCGACTTCNAAGTATCAGTGACTGTGGCTCGGCAGAGGAGACAATAGGAACTGGACATACTGTTAGGCTGAAGCTGAGGATGTCGCTTGGAGGAAGCCGGTCGACGATCTCGCGTACGATATCAACGGGCAGGGAGCCGACAGGGGTGGTGCCATCCACCGAGACGATGCTCGACGAACGCGTAGACAGGGGGAGTTGGAAGAAGTTCAAGAGGCTCTTCCTCCTCGACTTGGCCAGTGACTGCCTGACAGGTCGCGCAGACCCTGTTGTGACATCGCACTGACCANAGGAGCCCTCCTGGNCCATCATGTTGGTATGAGGGGAGAGAGCGTCGAGGTGGGCGCCTCCAAGGCTTAAGTATAGCCTTCCTGATCATGCATTCTTGCCCGTTTAAGACGCGAGGCNTAGCAGACCACCAAGGTTTGGACCAACACGTGCANAGTGCGTTGCGAGCACGAATGGTGGCTGTTGAGCCTCAAGGCCTGATTTCCTCCGCTCATTCATCACTGGACCTCGTTTTGAATACTGATGATATACGTCACATCTTATCGACTAATTAGTCTGGCTCGGGTATATACCTGGTAGGAATCGAGAATCACAAAGTGGAATGTGGCAAGAACAGGTGAAATAGGCTGCATTAATGAAGTAGGGAGGGGTGTTGCTCTCACTCCACATNATTAAGTGTACGTTGAGAGACTTTGTCTAATGGGTGGNTGTCATTCTAATGGTCTAGCGCAGTCAATATCTACCACGATTCTCTCGATACCCGTGTCTGGATNCCAGTCCGTGATGAGGTTCGGTGAAGAAGGGAAGGTAAATGTTGATCGAGGCTGCGCGATGCATTTTCGACTGATACGATATCCTCGTGCGTCCAGACTCCTTTACCATTGCTGTAGGTCACGATGAATGTAACCGTAACCGATTTGAGAGTGCGAACTTGGAGCAAGGCGCGATCGACGTCGGCCCATGAATCGGCGAGAAGTTGAGCGTTCCATGGGGCGTCGGGGTTGCAGGAAGTCCATCTGATTCGGACGTTCACCGAACGTAAGGAAGGGGATGTCGATACGCTCGATAGGAAGCTGAGGAGGCTTGGGGTTAACCCGGCAGGGCTGTCCTGGAAGGAAGTGCCGAGTTCGAGGGTGACTTCTCGTAACACTGGGTAGTCCATGGCATCAGTGAGAGGTATGGCGTCGCCTACACATAGCACACATCAGTCACAAGTAGTCTCAAAGATGTGCCGCTTATCTCACCCGAGCGATTTGAGAAGTGGATTCTCTCAATTGTGGGCGAAGCCCATCGCAAAAAGGATGCACACGCACCCACATCCTCCCGCGCTGTCGCTACCAGCTGGACATCAGACGGATGGGATCGAGGGGAACTGCCGGATTTCTCGAGGAGGGGTAGGAAGTGTGGGAGTGAACCACGTATGCTGAGGGTCTTCGGCGGCGGATATGTCGACAGCGGCTCGTCACCCTGTGCCCCGTNACCGCACTCGTCGGATGCCAGGGTGGTGTCCCAAACCACGAGCCGCTGCAGAGTCTGCGGGAGTGAGAAGAAAGCAGCGGGAACCTCGGCCAAATTCCGCACGCTAATCTCTTCTAGACTCGCCAGGGCTACGGTTCGTAACAGCGCCTCCGTGAAGGTTGGTGAGAACGCCGACCACGATGCTGTCCCAGGCCTCATCTCCAGATGCAGGCCGCGAAGGTTGGTGAGGAAGTGGAGGATCCTCGGGATCCCTGGTTCCCAGAATGCATCCCTCAGGTGCAGGACCTGGACGTAGGGTGCGATCTGTGAGAGAGGGTGCTCGAGAAGGGGTAGGAGTCGCTGGATCCTGATCGTGGTTGAGTGTTGCGCAGTGAACTTGACTTCCTTGAAGAGATGCTTTCGACATCGGGGGAGGAAGGCTTTGCTGACGAGGGAGCACTTCCGCAGGGCCTTGCCTGCCAGATAGTCGTTTGGGTATGACCCTGCGACGGCGTCGATGATGGCGTCAACGAGCTCTTGGGCGAGGCTAGGGAGGCTGGGTGGCATTTCCGATTTGGGATTCTTGCGCATCTGCGACCACAAGCCCTTTATACGTCTTACGTCCAATCTGATATTACTGCGGTGATTCCATATCTACAAGAAGGCTCTCAGAATGAAATGTTATGTGATATTGCCACGGGAAAAGACTACGCACCTCTGTCCTTCTCGGCGGCGAATTGCCACTAGGCCGAGCGGAATCCATCCGAGCGCCTATCTCTGTCCTAGATTGGAAATTGGGCTTCGTAATGCGAAGGAAGGAGCGCTTCAGAAGGAAGAATGGGCTTCGAGAGGGCTTTTGAGACGGTAGATCCAAGGTTAATTTGGCTTCAGACCCACAAAGCATGAGCTCTGAGGAGTGAGTATATATGGCATCTTCTTCTGTTTGTGGGCACCTGTCGTCGGCCAGAGTGGGGACATAGATGGCCTTTCCCATCCACGTCGGAGCGAACGAGGAAATCCGCTCAGAACGCGAGCGCGCCCTCTTCACCATCGTGAGGGTTGCGTGGGGAAGCAAGGAGTGGTGAGACTTTCGACATGGCCCCGACGCCGAAATATATGTACGCGCCACCGAACTTTTCTATACCCAAAAAGCTCACGGGCGGGCGTAGAGGTGGCAACCGAATTCGTTAGATCCCCATCAGGTCCAGCTAAAATCTAAGGCGCCGGTGTTTATCCCAGCGAATTGGGCATTGTCCCCATACGTGGCGACTTGAATGTTCCGGTCCTGGATTTGTCGAACAATAAGAATTGCGAAGACGTCTGAAGAGAAGAGAGTGTCAGATGGAACAGGGGACGCTATATCACTGGATTGGAGAACGCTGGACCCACAGTCTAAGTATCACCCGCGAAGGAGGGCGCACATTGACGCGCCGTTTCGTATGTGGGTATCCCTGCGAACAATCGGTGCACACAACGGGGCGTGGGCTCGATCACAGTCCCCTGGAGATCACTATTCCAAGTTCCACGCCAGTGGGAGTGCGCTGGGACCATGCTCGAATGGTGGGATGAGTGAGTCACAGTGCAAGACGTCACTCCGTTCTCGCGTGCAGGGTCGTCCAATTAGACTCGTGTTGTATGGCGGGCCGTTTGGGGAAAAACTCCGAGCGCAACTCTTTTCTCTTTTGCGCCACTTTTCACCTGATTTTCAACGTTTTCGAGCAACTTTGGGTCGTTCATAGATCGGCGCAACTTTGTAGGTCGGAGCGCAACTTTTCGAGGTAAGAGCGCAACTTCGGAGGTCAGAGCGCAACTTTCCGTTTGGCAGCGCAACTCTTTCGATGGGAGCGCAACTCTTCTCGGCGAGAGTCAAACGACAGCGCCACTTTCCCTGCGAGCTCCAGAGCCTCACTCAAGGCATCCTCCATCGCCTTCGAAGAGGTTTCTGAAGCATTCCAAACGATCAGCTTCCCTTTAATCGGAGTAAATTTGCCATTGCAGACTCAAAACAACTGTCACGGTCAGGTACGGCCGTTCTGCACCATGAATACGTGGGTTTGACCTGACGAGAGGCGTCTCTGGCGTTCAACGCACGAGGATCCGCTTCCAATTCGCTAATCGTACCTTCCGGTTACAGAAGAGCCGGATGTGGGTGAGCATGTTCACGCCCCACCGGTCCTGCTTATTCATATTCATATGGTCAGAATCACTGGCATATCCAGTGCTTTTGACAGAAGCAGTTAGATGCCTGCGAGATGGCTTCAGCATTCAATTCAGAAAGCCATTCAGGTGTTGAAAAGTGCCCAACAGCTCTCGACGTTCTCAGTGCAAAGACCCGTCATGGTCCGTATTTGCATTCGTCGATCTCACGGTGCCTGACACCCACGAAAAAGCTCGTCCATCTCTTTCGGTAAGCAGTGTGGAGCATAGCTTGATTGCTTGCCATGTCTTCGCTATAGCTACTTAGTGTACTTGCATGGCCATAGCGAATGGTTAGAATTGATAGAGAGCCCACAACGGCCTCCGCTTCTGAGTCGCTTTTATCCACATACATCGCTGATCAGCCTTGGGTGAGCCCAGCGACGCTGGAAGAGTATGCGTATTCATTCGCGGAATGGAATCTGGGGTTTCGATCATCAGCTCACTACACATGAGGGTGCGATGCGACTGTCATGGGTTGAAACTAGGGTTGCCCGTAACTGTAAAACCTGATGCCAATGAGCAAGGGTCCCCAGCCCCAAAGCTGGACTTCGAACGGTGCAAGGTGACAACTTTAATATAATAGATACTTCACGACTCGGCGAAGTACAAAGTGTATCAAGGATACGAAGAGATTGGATATCAATCGATGGTCCAGTTACATAGAGTATATGCAGGGTCCGCGCTGGCTGGGGTAACCTAGGGTAACCTCACAATTACAGTGAGGTAACGTTACCCAAGGACAATATAAATTCGCTTGGCATGTATTCTGACCACATGGGCACCCAGATCACGCGTGCCCGAGCCTTCTCTCGGAAGCAGAGTGGCGGGAGAGGGCAAATTTCCGAAATAGGCAGGTACATTCGGGCGCGGGTATACTGTCCGCGCCGTTTCTCCACAGGTACTTCATCTTACAGCGCAAGAAAGCACGATAAAATTCTACTACTGGTACTCTACACCTACATACAGAATTTGGGGTTCAGACCTGCCATATAGGCATGCAAGTTAGCAGAAGAAACCGGACTACTCGTCGCCTTGACCGACGATTGATGGCGTCAAAAGACGCGTCCACACGCCGGAGATCACCGTGCGCGGCTCAGTGGGGTCAGTGTCCACAGCTGAGATGCGCTGACTCGGTTCCAGAGCAAAGGAAGGCTGGAGAGGGACGACGAGGAAGGGTCGCGACGCGTTCATAGGGGGCTAATTACCATATTTATTCGTCACATGACGTTACCCTGCGAGCGGGGTAACGTACCCCGGTTTCGATACATCGGCATATGGTACGTCATAACCTATAGTCAAGACACGATGGATGACCATTGAACCGCTGACACTCGGTTCTTCGGAAGACAATGCTGCACTGGAATATAGTCCCTGGTAGCTACGATATTTACCGAATTGACCAGATACACCACGAGTGAGGCTCTGGAGCTCGCAGGGAAAGTGGCGCTGTCGTTTGACTCTCGCCGAGAAGAGTTGCGCTCCCATCAAAAGAGTTGCGCTGCCAAACGGAAAGTTGCGCTCTGACCCCCGAAGTTGCGCTCTTACCTCGAAAAGTTGCGCTCCGACCTACAAAGTTGCGCCGATCTATGAACGACCCAAAGTTGCTCGAAAACGTTGAAAATCAGGTGAAAAGTGGCGCAAAAGAGAAAAGAGTTGCGCTCGGAGTTTTTCCCCAAACGGCCCGCCATAGTGTTGGAACTCCGCAACAGAAAATCTGCCCAGAACAGCTCGAAAAGATCCGTCGCATAAGGTCAAAGCAAGCGTCATTCCTTTGGAAAGCTAGTATGTCATTTATGATTCTAGGGATGCTACGGGACAGGGGATAGTGGCCAGAAGATATCGATACAGTCGTGATGTATATGGATAAGAAACCATGAACGTGAACGAAAGCGTGAACGATTGGTATACTACTAACTCTAATGGGCATTCTAACGATTAATGGTCCCGGCCAGTGTTTTAATGTCTGAGGAAACGAACGATATGCGAGGTGATACACGACGAAGCTTGAAAGTCCCATGATAAGTAGAATGAGTGGAATGGAAAACGAGTCTTGCGCATGGTGTTTAGGCAGCGATGCCCTTCTCTTTTTCTCTTGTTTGTTTCTCCTCTTCCGTCATTTGCTTCGCGATCATCAAGTCCTGGAAATGGAAATCAGAAACTGCAAGCGAATAGACAATAAGAGATAGACTTACAAGGCATGGTGCGAACTTGCTCTTCTCGCGGATGATCGGGCCATACTTGTAGAACAGGAAAGGCGCCGGGACGAACAGGGTGAGGAGGAGGCCGATCAGCGTGCAAGCCCAGTTGACGCCCAGGTTGGTGAACATCTGGGTGGTGAAGAGGGGGAAAGCAGCTGCGACGGCGGATCGGACAACAGTGTTGGCAGCTAGAGCTGAGGCGCTGTACATGAGGTAGGTGTCGACGAGGTAGGTCTACAATATCCTCATATCAGCTTCGCAGGTTCCGTCAAGGAGGAATGCAGAACATACCAAGAAGCCCATGAAGATCAAGCTGATACCGAGACCGACGACAATGGTGGCGACAGCAGGGGCAGCCCAGTGGACCGATGCGTAATTCCCGGACCATCCCAACCAGAAGCATCCAATGACGAGGACGGGGCTTCCAATCATCGCGCTGTGCAAACGCTTCTCCGGGGGAGGGAAGCCCTTCCACTTCCTGATCAAGGAAGGGTACAGGCGGGACAGCCATGCGTTGATCATGGAACCGAGGGTCGTGCCAATTCCGACGCCGATGAAGATGAGACCGTCTTGGGCGATGGTGAAGCCTCTGACTGCAACGAATACGATGGGGATTGCTTGGAACACTAGAAGGAGACGTCAGAGACGAGCGGGACAGGAAACAGAAGGTCGACGTACAAGCATAGAGAAGTCCGTAAACCAGGGACAGGTACAAGGTCACCAAGACGAGAATGGGCTCCATAGCAAGCATCGAGAAGGGCCGGAAGAGTGTTCGGTGCAGGATACCCTTCGCTGACCAGTCCTGGCGTTCGTGCTGAGCGAAGATATCCTTGTTCTTCTCAGGTTCCGCCTTCCGGAGCTTCTTGGCTTTGCGAGCAAGGATTACAGGGGCATAAGTTTCGGGGAGGAGGAAAGCCGTGAAGGTGCAAGCGCCGGCGAAGATCATCATGACCCAGAACACCCATCTCCATGTCACGTCACTGTGGGCAATGCTGGAACCACCTGTCAGTACCGTGTTGAAGGTCGAGTGAGCAATGAAGACGTACAATCCGGCGACGATGGGACCCAAAACTGGACCGAGGAACACACTGGCAGTGAACAAGCTGACAGCGAGACCTCGGTTCTCCGCGTCCCAAATATCGGCAATAACACCACCAGAGTTCGTTAGAGGAGCGCAGGCGAAGAATCCAGAGATGAAGCGAGTGACGAGGAGCGTTTCGATGTTCTGAGCGAGGGCTTGACCGAGGTGGAAGATGGTGTACATGAACATGGATCCGATGAAGATATCCCGTCGACCGATGAGTTCGCTTCCCGGTCCCCAGAAGAGAGGCTGAGCCTGTCGTCAGTAAAGGTACGCCAAAGGAGCTGGTAGAGGGACTTACGCCGAAGCAATAACCTATCAGGAATACCGAGGTGACCAGGTAGGAGACCTCTTTTGAGATGCCGAACTCTGCGATTATCCTGGCAGTGGCGGATGCTGGTGCGGAGGAAGCGAACGTTCTGGACGGGGGAGAGTCTCAGTTGAACATCCCGAATGTTGAGAGCACGGTGGTACGTACACGTTCACGGAAAGCAGAATACAGATCATCGTAAGGTACCACTTGTACGCTCTAGACCAATTTTGAGGGTTCGCAGGATCGTTAGGGCCATCCCAGTCGACCATGTTAGGGTCTTTAGGAGGCTGAGCTACTAGTGCTGGACCTTGGGTAACTGGACTCTTTGGCGGAGGGTCCTCGATGTCGTCTCCTCCATATCTCGACATCGCCTCCTCTTCGCGAGAGATCGTCTCCTGCAGCTGAACATCGGGGATGAGGGAGTCGGGTACAAGGTGGTTGGTATGGGCTTTTTCTTCACCGTCGTTGGTAAAAGTCATGGAGGACCGAGGCGTCGCAGTGGCGGTAGGACCGTCGAGGCCTTCGGGTGACGAGGGTACGGCGAATGGCTGGTATTGAGCCATCGGGACAGTAGAACGAGGAGGGTAGGGCAGAAGGTGTTCAGTCTTCGCCAGTGGATGGTATGAAGAGTAGGGAAGGGGGAAAGAGGATGTAGGTGCGGCATCCGGTTCAACTTTTATGAAGCATGATAACGATTAACCGGGCTAAAATTGCATCAGGTTTACCTTACTGATTTCGCGGCTGCGCTGAACAACGCACTCGGCAAACCGACATCCGGACAGCGGCAGGTCGTAAGGAAAGCGACGGAAGCGGGCACTTGAGGGGACTGAGGAATGTAATGTGGGTCAAAGGCGCTCATGGTAGGATGAATAATGTCATTGCTCCTCACAAATGTGGGGGTCCGTGAAGGAGCCAACGCCCAGGTTCCATAAATAATCGTCGGATTTCCTCCAAGGGAAGGTATTGAGCTCGGACTAGACCAGATATGAGGAGAGGGTGAAAGGAAAATCGCTGACAAACGTCATCGGGATGACTAACAAGCGCTCCATCAGTGCGACCAGGCGCGGGCCTGCACCTTGTACCGGACCATAGTCCGCCGGTGCCCGTTCCTGAATACGACGCTCTGTAAAGCGGAAGGTCAGATACAACGGGTCACATCTCGGCGAGAGCAGCCCCGGTACTCACAGTATTACTATGATTGTATCGGCCATCGGTGATACAGTGCTAATGATCATTGCAGTACGCGTGACGTCACGCGCATTAGATACGGAAAGACAGTGGAGAGCTCTCTATCGCATTACCAGAAACGATAGCGAGATCTAGGCTTTAACAACTCGTTAGCTTCTCTGTAGTGTATGGGCAAATGTGCGCTCGACATACCTCTTGTAAGACCGGCCATCGGCGAGTAAATTGCTGTGTATATCATATGCTGATTGCATGCGAAATAACCGGCATTCGCGCACCTCGAGCTCTTCCGGTGATCGATCAGGGCGATCCTCCACCACGGGGCTAGGCACGGTTTCTGGTACGTTCTAGCAATGGTTAAATTCTTGATACACGAATACAAGTTGAAGGGGTATCTTGAGGTTTGCAGATGATCCATGTCCTTAGTAAAGCTTACACCAGATTACAGTCCGATAGGGCCGTCCGTAAAACGCACATTGAATCTATCAGATGCATCGTCAGTGCATGTCCCAACCTTGAAGTGGAAGGAGAGACGCCACCTTGAGGGATCGTACTTCCTGTACGTCCTCTTCAACAGATCATATCCTCCGTAGGTCGAAAACACATTCTGCGACTTGTCGCATTCGTTTATGTAGAGCGGAATCCCGGGGCTAGGGGTTAACCTAAGGAGATCGCTTCCAGTCAGCGGAACCTTCAAGGAGAGACGAGATGAGTCCTCACTTGCTCAAGAATTCGCCACGCGCATCCTGTACTCTCCTGGGCACCCCATCAATGCCTAGTGGCAGCTGGGTGTGGAACTGAACCAAGTTGTAATTCGTCAGGGGAGGAGCAATAACGTTACCACCTCCACTAGCCCTCCCAGCCACAATCTGGCTCCTCTGAACTGGGGTGAACGCAAGCAACGAGAACTCTACGCCATCCCTCGCTGGATCATCAAGATCACCAGAACCCGCTCCAGGAGCAGCGGGATTCCCTACCACCTTCTCCCCATACTGTACTAGGTTCTGGTATGCGTTGAAGTACCTGGCGTAGGGGTCTGGCCCACTCCCGCGATGCCCGAGCCTCGCTTCATACTCGAGGCTCGCGAAAAGCAGATGCGCCGAACGAT